>BSBN01000377.1:16345000-16572500 GCA_027924645.1 Cunninghamia lanceolata
GGGCTGACAAAGGAAAACCTTTTAATGGTCACTTTGCGAACATTTAAAATTTAGGTCTCAACAAAATAGGTCTAGACTATGGCGCGGGTGCCCAAGTCAAGGAGCCTATTTTGGGACTTAGTTAAGCTTAAGAGTGGCCCCTAAGCCCCATTTGACATGGGTTTCTAGGGATTTTGCTCTGGGATTCATTTTAAACATGCATGATTAAATCTAAGGGACCTAGGAGCTAAACTTAGGAGGTAAAAGACCTAGGGGACATTTTACGACATAACATTTATCCCCACTTAAATGTATGTATGATCTTAGGACCCATACATGCATTAAAGTATAGTCAAGAATACATCAAACACACCAGGCATTTGAAGCTAAGGCATACACAAAGATTGAGGAACTATTTCTAGCCCCCAGTCTCAGGTAAGCACTAGAAGACACATCGAAAACACGCAAAACACAATCAAGATAGTAGGAAGCATGCAAGACATGAAGAAGACAATATTGAAGACACGTAAAACATGATGAATACACAAGAGCAATCATGCAAAACATGATGAATACAATGATATAACATTTTCATATATATATATATATGCATGGAAATAAAATTGCAACACAAAACCCCAAAATATAGGAGGAGCTCATCACTACACCCTTGGTACTACACCAGGGGGAAAACATGCCATACAAAACCTAAAGTGTAGGAGGAGCTCATCGCTACACCCTCGATACTACATGTGGGAGAAAACATGCCATAAAAAACCTGAGTGTGGGAGGAGCTCATCGCTACACCCTTGAAACCACACATAGGGGAAACACACGGAAGACACATGGAATACATGAGTGTCATGTAACATACCATAGACATACTATATATGTCTTATACATAGCAAACACAGGTGATGGAAGGAGCTTATTGCTAAGTGCCACCATCTCAAACATGCTACAGACACACCTGACGTTGGGCTTATGCCACAACAACTACCAAAAACACACTTAAGGGAGGATGGTCTCAAGATCCAACCCCACCTACACGGAGGACTTTTGTAATAAAAGGATGTGCACTATCTCAAGAGATACACCATTCCACCTCATGATGAGGTCTTTTGAATAAAAGGATATGCACTAGCTCAAGAGATACGTTATCCCGCCTCGTGGAGAAGGTTTACAAACATGCTTCATTAGTACCAAAATCATCAGACATATATGATTATATATACCCACACCTTAAGGTGGTTGATGTCGTGTACCAATATCAAGCATGTTAAGGTAGAGAGAAAGCACACAAGGAAAAAAGAGCTCTCGCAAAGCCCATTCCCCCAAGGTGACATGTGCTTACGATCATCGAATGTTCCCACAAACACTTTGATATGATATGCTAAGATAAGATAACAAGAAAGAGGTTATAAATCTTAATCTAAGATAATAACCAAAGCAATTTAGTAAAGCGGTGCATGAAAATAGTCACATCAAGGACTAAGGCCATACTATGGGTTCAGAGCTGAGTATAACCGTTGGGCTATACTGTAGGTACCTCAGAACCAAGTGTAGCAACAAGGTGAGATACCAATCAAAGTGTACAATAGCATATTGAGTGGATTGTAAAATGTTAGTTATAAGAAATTTCGTAAGATAAAACATCACATGGAGTTATTCTACTAGTCAAGTGTTGGATATATATATATATATATACATATATATATATATATATATATATATATATATATATATGTATCAACCTCGTTGTCATGTATGGACTAGATCCTTTTTTTACTTTGCTTGTTGAAGGGACACACAGTCCGTATCAGTATCTGTTTGTTTTCTTCATCCACCAACTAGGTAGAATCACTAGAAGAAGGTAAACAATAAAATGAGAGAGGAGAATAAGTGCCTTAGGAACACCACATAGGAGGATTCCCCCAAAACACCCTCCATAACACTATGCCCCTAAGGCACGACACACAACAATAAATTAGAGGAGAGGAACAATAGAAGAATGGCTACAACAGAGATGGTCTCCCGGTATCCTTGACCTTACAAGAGTATTAAGGGTCATCTAAGGAGGCCTAAACAACACATAACACATCATGGGGGAACACAACACATAGAGAGGGTCACATAAGAGAGCAAAAGAATGATACGATGAAGGTGACCACAACGGGTTAGAAATACTTACCTATTATCCTTGATTCTGATCTTCACCTTGATGGTTATAGTTTTATCTCTTCTTCTTTCTTCCATGTTTTCTTGAGTTTGTGAAGGTACAAACATAGGAGTTGTCAATGGAAAGTTGTCTATTAATTATGTTATGGGAGGGATGTCATAGGTTTCTATGTCAATCAAGCAAGGTGATGTAGGGGCCAGGAAAATGCCCATTTCAACTAGTTTGTAGGGTGTTGGAATACCTTGGTCATTAGGAACAGTATGTTTATTTATGTTCTCTGAATTGTTAGAAGTTTCCAAAATATGTAAGTCCCCAGGTAAGGATGTGTGATTTGTTTCTTCGTTTAAGATGTAGTTAATAAGTGTTTGAAGATCAATTGATGAATTTTCATTGTCAATAAGTTGAAGAAGTTGTTCACAAAGAGTCTGCATCATCCAATGCTTCATCTTGGCTAGGAAGAGCATGAAAGGATGACAGGGTAGTGTTAAGAAAAGTTTCAATGATTTCTTCTTCTTGTGCCAAAATATCCTCACCAAGTGGGAATGCACAAGACAGCTGAGAGGGGGGTGAATCAGTTGTAACTTAAAACTTCAAAACCCTCACAAACATTCAGATCCACATTAACTCAATTAACACTTAATCTGTTAGAATGATTAATCATGAAAGAAAATAGTAGAAATGGAACCAAATCAATGTCATGCATAAGGAAACACTAGATTTATGTGGAAAACCTAAGAAGGAAAAAACAACGGTGAGGATTAGCTCACAATATAAAGTAATATCAACACCGAATACAATAGGGCTCACTACCCAAAAGAAAGAAAATGTCACTACCAAAGGCTCGCTGCCATAATAGAAAAGAAGATACAGAAGAATGTTACAATGAGAAAACCATCTCAATGCAATAGAGAAGTCCACCACAACATCACCAACATCTTTGCAATCTAACTGATGAATTGTAGACACCTTTTCTCACTGCATCTAGTAATCTAACACATGAAATCTTGTACTACACTTTACATATTCACACATTACAACTCTAGAATTCACATCTCGCTCATCACACCCATCTATCTTTGCATCCCTCAACAACTCAACACTTATTTATATTATCTTCAACCTTGAAAACATTCTCCAAGGTCAGCAATACACCTTAACCATGTAAATTCAAATTAGGTCTGCACCAAAACATTCTGTAGTGGAAAGGAATGAAGGCAGATCACAACACACCTTAGCTTGGACCTAAATTCACTCATACATGTCACTCCACACTTCCACAATCACCGAAGCAAATCCACAATTAGTGTAAACACCCAAGGTCAGTTGAACCTGTGTTAACACCATAATCATTTTAAGTACGTGCTTCCTCAAAGCCAAATATGACTCGCAGACAACACACCATGCATGAACACAATCTAGAGTATCCCACAAACATCCTAAAATCCAACAAATTCCTTTGTAACAACTTTCACCTAAAGAAAGTACACACCCAGTATACTCAAACATCTCTGCCATACATTGCAACTCAAGAAATCAACTTGCAGAGCACCAAACCATGAACAACTTCAACTGAAGGTAGACATGAACCTTATAAACACACTTCAAGAACCACAAGACCTAAAACTATTTTGTAGAGAAATGCAGAGCAAAAACATTTCTCCCAGACACCTTTGCAATACACATTTCACACACTGGTGAACACACCTTCCTCTGCACAATGATCCAGCAAACCACATTTTGAATGAAGCATCTCTAAATACCTCTTATCAACATACTCAAACCACATGAACAAATATTCAACATAGAAGAAATGCGAAGAAAAACCAGAAAACCACTCTATATTCCAGAACACCTTTACTTGACACATTGTTTCCTCTTTTATTCAAATTTTCTCTAAAGCACTTGGAAACTGAGTACCAGAAGCATATCATCAACATCTTTAGCACTTACTCATCATCAAAGATAACATCAACTCTATACCACTATTAATAATCTCTTGCTCAAATAGTTGACACCAATGACAACACAAACTTCTTGATATTAATGACAACACTAACTGCACATACTTGCAACAATCTCCCCCTTTGTCATTGATGGTAACGCATGATGTGAAAAACCATCAACACAACAGCATCCTCAATACTCTACTTCATACCAACTCTTTTTCTTTCTCTTTCTCTCCCTCTCAGCTTAGTACTTTCCTTTTCTCAATAGACTCTTTCCTTTTTCACATTATTCTCTCTCCCTTTGACATCAATGGAAAAGGGCGACACATATCTCTCTCATTCTCTCCTTTAGACATTACTTGGTCTTGTACTTGCTCACTTTTTTCTGCAACATCTTTTCCTTTACTGCTTTGCATACTCCCCCTTAGGAGCTCACAACAACCATATCAACACTTACTCCCCCTAACTGCAACAACCAACAAAGCCACTACCTACTCCCCCTGAGAGGTAGCCTCCAACATTAGTCCAGAACAAAGAATGAATCTTGAAATCCATTGAACTGATGCATCTCCTTATGCATCTAGTTCAAAGAAAGAGGAGCAATAACCCCTAATGTCTCCCGAAGATACTCAAAAGTATCCTTAGGAAGAGCCTTAGTGAATATATCAGCAACTTGATCCTTTGTAGGCACATACTCAAGCTTCACTTCATTCTTTGCAACCTTCTCTCTCAAAAAGTGATACTGGATTGAGATATGTTTTGTCCTTGAGTGCATCACTGGATTCTTTGAAGTGTTAATTACACTTGTATTATCACAAAAGATAGGAATTGGTTCATCATATACATCTCTGATATCCTTCAAGGTTTGCCTCATCCACAACACCTGTATGCAGCATGATGTTGTTGCAATGTATTCTACCTCTGCAATAGATAAAGACATTGAATCTTATTTCTTTCTTAGCCATGACACCAATCTACATCTAAGAAAGAATGCACCACCACTTGTACTTTTCCTGTCATCTATACAACCAACTCAACCTGCATCTATGTAAGCACTTAGAGTAAAGTCAGTATCCTTTGGATACCACAAGCCATGATCTAGAGTACCCTTTAAATACCTGAATATCCTCTTTACTGCTACAACATGTGACTCTCTAAGATCTTGAAATCTAGCCACAAGACAAACTACATGAATCTGATGAAGAAATCAAGAAGATGAAAAAGAAAAGGAGAGTATCCAGTGAAACGAAGGAGGCAGAGGCAGAAGAGTTTGTTGAAAAGCCCACTCTATCATTAGATGATGTTGTCAAATCAGTTACTATGGATGGAAACCTTCAACCAATGGCTGAATTCTAAGTCTGACCAAAATATCTTGCAGGAAGCAGCAGTCAAGTACCTGAATATCTACAATAAGGCTTTTATTGAAATTATATTTCTTATTCCCAAAAGCCTAGAGAAAGAGTTAGAAATAAGAAAGAATAATGCTAAGGCAAAAGATCTTGAGATCCAAGAACAGATAGCCATTCAGCTCTTTCCCTCAATCACTTCGAAACAAATGAACATGGTCTTCAAAGATTGCAAGGATGAGTTCCAGAGTAAGGCTAGAATGAATCAACTCATGCTTGGAGAAACTAATAAGGTGGCAAAAGAAACAGAGGAAATCCTCCGGAATGCCTATAAAAGATTCAATATTCCTGTTGTAGAGGATTTAGGTGATGATCCCTCAAGAATGGATAACAAAGAAGAACCCACTGAGAAAATGGGAGAAGAGGTAAAGGAGACAAGTAAAGAAAAAGGTACGGACTTAGATTCCTCTGCTCCGAAAGAAGTCCATGAACAAGCAAACATCTCTCCGCCAGTTTCCCCTATTGACTCCGAATCCAAAGGAGAAGAAAGAATAGAGGATAAAGAAAAAGAAGTGAAGGAAAAAGAAGATGACAGTACTAAGGTTGCAGAAGGAAAGAAGACTTCAATAGAGAAGATCACAGCTATTAGTGGTAAGAGTGTAGAAGGAGAAAAAGCTCCAAGAGATAGCTCTAAGACTACAGAAGAGAAGAAGAATCTGTCTCCGGCAAGAGACACTGCAGAAACTATCAAAGAATTCTTAAACAAAGAGACAATGGAGATTGATGTACCAGAACTTCTACAAGGGCCATTTGATTTTGATTCTCTTTCCCTGGTACAAACAATGAAGATAGCTTCATTTGCTAATGCAAAGGCAAAAGAAAAACTCCTGAAGTCTCACATGGAAGACTGTGAGCTAATAGAAGTTGCATCCGGAGTATTAGAAAAGATCATGCAATCTTTTTAGAAGGATCCCTTAGCCTCCTCATCCGGTAATCCCAAATCTCTAGTCAATAGTGTTAGCACACATTTTGGTTCCCTAGAGAAGTCAGCAGAAGATAAGGTTCGGAAGGAATTTTTGGCAAAAAGATTATCAGAGGTACAAGGGTTAATAACTAATGATAGGAAGAATATGAATATTGGGATAAAGAGCTTAGAAAATGCTCTTAAAGATGGCGAGGAAATGTACAAATTTTGTTTATCATGGTCCAAAGTAACATTGGATATTGAAAAGAAAGTGAAAGAACAGGAGGACAAACTGACAAAACTTTTTAAGAATTTTGATCCTCTCTCCTCTTCCATAATAAATCAAGAATGTCAGACTATTGCAGTCTTGAATGAAATCAAGAAGCTTGAGAAGGAAAAGAAAAATCAAATAAGCAGGTTGGGTGAACTTAGAGGGATAATTATCCCTAAGTTAGAGGCCATGCATGAGGCCATAAAAGAAGCTCAGATCATAGCCCGGACTAGTGATCCAACAGATCTAAAAAGGGCAGATGCATTTGCATTCCTGTTGAGTGGTCACATCTTAATTTTAGACAGGATGAAGCAGAGTTGGACAATAGAACTTGTCTAGTTGAAGACAACTTTTGCAGACATACTACAGTATATGTAAGTATAACCTGTTTATGTACTAATGCAGCTAAGTATAGATAAATTTTTGGGCAATTTTTGGTGCGCAGACCCTACCCTTTTCTATTGATGTCAAAGGGGGAGTGAGGAATAGTGAAAAATGTGGAATCTAGCTAAGGGGGAGCTCCGGTAAAATATATATTAGAACAGAGCATCAACCAAGGGGGAGTGTAGTATAACACTTAGTTATTTTTCACTAAGTGTTGCCATCAATGCCAAAGGGGGAGATTTTTGGCAAGAGACACATTATGGCTTCATGATTGTTGTCATTGATGGCAACAAAGTTCATCCCACACATCCACAAGACATGGTGTGCCTATACCGGAAGCCAGATTGAAGAATGTTGTGGTCCGGTAAGCAAGAATAGAGCATGTGGCAAGGTCTGACAGTCAAGTCCGGATCTCTTAGAGGAAGCATCCTTGTAAAGTACGCACTAGGGAAAGTCAAGAGAAATACCTTGACTATTAGATTCCAGGGATTGAGCCTCTAGTGATAAGAGAGTGAAGAGATATGAGCATCTAAGTTTTGGGGTCCGGTTTGACAGAGCAGACAGGGGAAGAACTAATAAATAGTGCATCAGAACTATTCTAGATGAGATATTGATGGTGATCAAGGTTCTTAAGGTATCATCCATGATTGGCTAACATGTTAGATGACTTCTATAAGTATCTTCTTGATCCGCATCACTTGGTGAGCAAGGATTCAGCCGACAGACTAAAGTTTGGGAAAATATTGACTATTCCAGATGCCGACTAGAAAGAGGATGAAATCCGTTGTGCGGATATATATATCAGATGGATTTGGATATAAGGGTGTGTTGTGTATGTTGGTATGTGCGAATAAAAGTAGAAGTATAGTGTGAAAGCAATAAGGCAGGTCCGGTATGTGAAACGACAGCAGCACAAAAGAAGAGGAAGAATGAAGTGCAATAGATCAGTATACAGAGCCTAACCGGAATTGAAATCCAGCATATGTGGATGCTTCTCATTAGTTCAAGTATCTTGTTACTCTCTTATAACTTGTAGACAGTGAGTCTCTTATAGGCAATGAGCCTCTTGTGAGCAGTGTGCTCAGGCAGTGAGCCCTAATTAGCAAGTGCCATCTTTTGTATTTCTATTCTTCTAATAGAGAATACATTCTTGGGTTAATCACCCCATGGTTTTCTCCCTTAACAGGGTTTCCACATCAAAAATATTGTGTCATGTGTACTGAGTTTATTTCTACTTCCATGTTCATTTAAAGCTTATGTGTTTTGATACTGCACTAGTTGATTAAGAAGAACAGAAAGTTAAAATAATTAAGATAACTGATTCACCCCCCCTCTCAGTTATCAATAATTGGTATCAGAGCCAAGTTCCTCCTAACAGAGCCTAATAGCTTGAGGAAGATCTAGGAATTCAAAAGGATGTGTATGGTATGAGGGAACAACTTCATACTGCCCTAGATGATCTTGAACAATCTAACTCCGAAGTCAATGAATTGAAGGAAAGACTCAAACAAGCTGATGATTTCATAAATGAACTAAAAGGGAAACTGAGTATCTCTATCAAAAAGAGAAAGGATATACTTCAGCAATTGGCTAGTCAAGGTGAAGCAAATGATACAAATGAAGTTCTGAAGGAGAAAACCAAGTTATGTGAAAAGTTATAAAAAGAAGTCATTATGATAAGACATGAAATGGAATCTAGAGTCATAAAATTTACTCAAGAAATTGAAGAAAAAAGAAAAATAGAAGATGATCTAAGACTATCTCTCAAAGAGAAAACAGAAGCCTGCCACAAGATGGATAGAATAATCAGACATCTTGAATCTGATCTTGAAGATGCTAAAGATAATGAAGAAAAACTTGAGGATCAAATTATCTCTCTTAAAAGGGATCTTCAAACAGCAAATGAATACAAAGAAAAATTTAGGATAAGTTCTGCTCAACTTGAAGTTCTTCTTGAAATCCAAAAGAGGGTAGATGACAAGTGTGGCTTGGGATATGAGAAAGGTGAAAGCTCTGGATCCGGTCAGAAGAAGTTTGGATTAGAAAATCTAAGAAATAGGCCTAGAACACCTCCGGTAAGGCAACCTAATGCTCAAAGATATCCATCCTTCAATGGATACTGCCACAACTGCAATAACTTTGGTCACAAAACTAATCAATGCAGAAAAAGAATGAATTAGACTAATACATCCTTCTCCGGACAATGTTTCAACTGCAAGAGGTATGGTCACAAATCTCATGAGTGTAGAAATATGCAAATGAACAATTCATTCAATGGTAGATGCTTTACATGCAATAGAATGGGTCATATGGCTAATCAATGTAGATCAAAAGGATATCAATCAAATATGCAAAGAAATGTTGTTTTCCACAATTGCAATAGATCCGGTCACATTGCCAAATTCTATAGAAACAAGAATCAGGACAAAAGAGGTCCGGTACATCATAATCAGAATTAAGACAAGGGAAAAAGAAAAGTGAATGTGGATGAAGTTCAAAGTGAGATGAACAAGATTTGGGTGAAGAGAAGTATAGAAAATGTAGGGGATGGATCCACACCAGAATCTGGTGCTGATAATCCTTCCAGAAATTAAAAAGTGAGCTCTGGCTCAGGGGGAGACACAAGGAAAAACACTTTTCCCCCAGCCAATTAATTGGTGTCGAGATTGGCACAAGGAGAGTTGCAGATTAAAGGGTTCTCAGAGAAACATCTAAACAAGCTGTGGTTAAGATATGGAAGATCCGCAAGATGTTTGGAACAAGATTGTTTCGGTTCTTCAAGTCATCTAGATAAGGAAAACAAGGCAAACTGGAATGACTTAAGTTGAGCATTTATTGCAACTTGGTATTAGGGTTTGCAGAGTAATATAAGGGTTTTTCTTACTAAATATTTATTCATTCTACATTCGAGAAGAAGCGAAAAGGAGCTCTGCAACAAATTTCCTCAAGCCCATCAAAAATCATCTATAGAAGTCGATTCATCTAGTAATTGATCCGGCTCACTCCGTGAAACCTAGAAGCGCAAAAGGTATTTTCTGTTCTTGATTATCTCTCTGTAAATCTTTGAAAGATGACTACTCTGAATGTGGTGAAGATTTCTGATAGGCCTCAACCCAAATTTAAGAAACATCCTTATAAATCTTTAGAAGTGGACCCCTTAGGGGCATTTTCCAGCATTCCACATGGGGTTTTGCACATAGAAGATATTAGGGCATATATTCATGCAAACATTAAAGAATTTGGGGAATCTAAGCTGGTCAATATCTATCACAAGAATTTGATAGATGACTCATTTGAAATTAAAACTCAGTATAAAGCCATCCGAGAAAAGCATTTTGCACAATGTATTCATTTCCCCTGTTTTACAGAAGATGAATGGGTCCGGTATGTTTTGAGCAGGGTGCATGATAACTTCATGTGGTTAAATGGACCATTCAAGATCACTAAGGATGCCATCAAGGCAATAACCAGATTGCACTCAACCAGTGAGATGCCCACTCTCAAATCTGTCAAAAACCAAATTGTGAGGCTACCGGATCAAAGTTTGATAAAAGAGCAATGACAATTGAGGATATCACAGATCTGGATATCAAGTTTGCATCAATGATAATTGGATATAAGATATATCACTCCAGCAGGGAGAATTCAGTATCTGAAACTGCTATATATACTGCTTATAAAATGTTGAGGAAGAATGCAGACTATGATCTTTGTGAGCTTCTTCTGAACCAACTCTTGGAGAATCTGCAGAAGATAAAAAAAGACAAGAATAATCCCTTCAAATATGGTGGGTTGATACTGTGTTTATTCTTCTACTTCATGAATGAGCTTCCCAGATCCAGTGGTTAGGTGTGGCAGAATGATAGACCAATAGCCATCCAAATCAGGGATTACTTGTATGGACTTGGTAATGCTAAGGCACAGAATACAGCACTGTGGGGTTATTTCAAAAACTTTCAAAACATGATGCAGGCTAGAGAAAGAATTCCCAAATCATTAGTTGAAAAATATAAGGAGACAGTTTGCTTTATGGTAGAAACTGATCAATGCCTAATGGAGGCAGTGGAGCCAAGGGTAGTGTGGATCATGCTAATGGGATATGAAGTTGATGAGAAAATTGTAGAGCTGCATGTTCAACACATGCTAAGTCAGCCAAAGGATCCTAAGGCAGAAAGGTTTGGAACCTTTGAAGAGTTAAGTGTGAAGATCCATGTGGAGCTACGACAACCGGAAATGAAGAGAAGAGTGAGAAAAGAAGTTGAGAACATTGCCAAAAGTTTTGGCATTTCAAAAGAGGCACTTGATGCCAGCAGAGAAAAGATGGAAAGGGCAGAAAAAGAGAAGGAAGAAGCAAAAAAGGAAAGTGATCTAGTAGAAGCCCCCTCTCGGACCAGATCCTCTAAGAGGTCTGCACCTACAACTGCTAAGACCTCAAAGGCATCAAAACTGGAAATAAAATCATCTGGTAAAGCAGAGAAAAGGACTAAGACAAAGGCTACAAGGTCTTATACAAGCTAGAAAGATGAAGAAGAGACAGAATTTGATGAAGAAATCAAGAAGATGAAAAACAAAAGGAGAGTATCCAATGAAACGAAGGAGGCAGAGGCAGAAGAGTTTGTTGAAAAGCCCACTCTATCATTAGATGATGTCGTCAAATCAGTTACTATGGATGGAAACCTTCAACCAATGGCTGAATTCTATGATGATTATAATAAGGCTAACCAAAAGATCTTGCAGGAAGCAGCAGTCAAGTATCTAAATATCTACAATAAGGCTTTTATTGAAATTATATCTCTTATTCCCAAAAGCCTAGAGAAAGAGTTAGAAATAAGAAAGAATAATGCTATGGCAAAAGATCTTGAGATCTGAGAACAAATAGCCATTCAGCTCTTTCCTTCAATCACTTTGAAACAAATGAACATGGTCTTCAAAGATTGCAAGGATGAGTTCTGAGTAAGGCTAGAATGAATCAACTCATGCTTGGAGAAACTGATAAGGTGGCAAAAGAAACATAGGAAATCCTTTGGAATGCCTATAAAAGATTCAATATTCATGTTGTAGAGGATTTAGGTGATGATCCCTTGGGAATGGATAACAAAGAAGAACCCACCGAGAAAATGGGAGAAGAGGTAAAGGAGACAAGTAAAGAAAAAGGTATGGACTTAGATTCCTCTGCTCCAAAAGAAGAATTCCAAGAACAAGCAAACATCTCTCCTCCAGTTTCCCCTGCTGACTCCGGATCCAAAGGAGAAGAAAGAATAGAGGATAAAGAAAAAGAAGTGAAGTAAAAAGAAGATGACAATACTAAGGTTGTAGAAGGAAAGAAAACTTCAACAGAGAAGACCACAACTATTAGTGGTAACAGTGTAGAAGGAGAAAAAGCTCCAAGAGATAGCTCTAAGACTGCAGAAGAGAAGAAGAATCTATCTCCGGCAAGAGACACTGCAGAAACTATCAAAGAATTCTTAAACAAAGAGACAATGGAGATTGATGTACTAGAACTTCTACAAGGGCCATTTGATTTTGATTCTCCTTCCCTGGTACAAACAATGAAGATAGCTTCATTTGCTAATGCAAAGGCAAAAGAAAAACTCTTGAAGTCTCACATGGAAGACTGTGAGCTAATAGAAGTTGCATCCGGAGTATTAGAAAAGATCATGCCATCTTTTCAGAAGGATCCCTTAGCCTCTTCATCTGGTAATCTCAAATCTCTAGTCAATAGTGTTAGCACATATTTTGGTTCCCTAGAGAAGTCAGCGGAAGATAAGGTCCGGAAGGAATTTTTGGCAAAAAGATTATCAGAGGTACAAGGGTTAATAACTAATGATAGGAAGAATTAGAATATTGGGATAAAGAGCTTAGAAAATGCTCTTAAAGATGGCGGGGAAATGTACAAATTTTGTTTATCATGGTCCAAAGTAACATTGGATATTGAAAAGAAAGTGAAAGAACAGGAGGACAAACTGACAAAACTTTCTAAGAATTTTGATCCTCTCTCCTCTTCCATAATAAATCAAGAATGTCAGACTATTGCAGTCTTGAATGAAATCAAGAAGCTTGAGAAGGAAAAGAAAAATAGAATAAGCAGGTTGGGTGAACTTAGAGGGATAATTATCCCTAAGTTAGAGGCCATGCATTAGGCCATAAAAGAAGCTCAGATCACAGCCCGGACCAGTGATCCGACATATCTAAAAAGGGCAGACGCATTTGCATTCTTGTTGAGTGGTCACATATCAATTTTGGATAGGATGAAGCAGAGTTGGGCAACAGAACTTGTCCAGTTGAAGACAACTTTTGCAGACATACTATAGTATATGTAAGTATAACCTGTTTATGTACTAATGCGGCTAAGTATAGATAAATTTTTGGGCAACTTGTGGTGCGCGGACCCTACCCTTTGCCATTGATGTCAAAGGGGGAGTGAGGAATAGTGAAAAATGTGGAATCCAGCTAAGGGGGAGCTCTGGTAAAATATATATTAGAACAGATCATCAACCAAGGGGGAGTGTAGTATAACACTTAGTCATTTTTCACTAAGTGTTGCCATCAATGCCAAAGGGGGAGATTGTTGGCAAGAGACACATTATGGCTTCATGATTGTTGTCATTGATGGCAACAAAGTTCATCCCACACATTTGCAGGACATGGTGTGCCTATACCAGAAGCCAGATTGAAGAATGTTGTGGTCTGGTAAGCAAGAATAGAGCATGTGGCAAGGTCTGACAGTTAAGTCCAGATCTCTTAGAGGAAGCATCCTTGTAAAGTGTGGAGTCGGGAAAGTCAAGAGAAATTCCTTGACTGTTAGATTCCAGGGATTGAGCCTCTAGTGATAAGAGAGTGAAGAGATATGAGCATCTAGGTTTTGGGGTCTGGTTTGACAGAGTAGACAGGGGAAGAACTAGTAAATAGTGTATCAAAACTATTCTGGATGAGATATTGATGGTGATCAAGGTTCTTAAGGTATCATCCATGATTGGCCGACATGTTAGATGACTTCTAGAAGTATCTTCTTGATCTGCATCACTTGGTGAGCAAGGATTCAGCTGACAGACTGAAGTTTGGGAAAATATTGACTATTCCAGATGCCGACTAGAAAGAGGATGAAATCCATTGTGCGGATATATATCAGATGGATTTGGATATAAGGGTGTGTTGTGTATGTTGGTATGTGTGAATAAAAGTAGAAGTATAGTGTGAAAGCAGTAAGGCAGGTCTGGTATGTGAAAGGATAGCAGCACAAAAGAAGAGGAAGAATGAAGTGCAATAGATCAGTATACAGAGCCTAACCGGAACTGAACTCCAGCATATGTGGATGCTTCTCATCAGTTCAAGTATCTTGTTACTCTCTTATAACTTATAGATAGTGAGTCTCTTGTAGGCAGTGAGCCTCTTGTGAGCAGTATGCTCAGGCAGTGAGCCCTAATTGGCAAGTGCCATCTTTTGTATTTCTATTCTTCTAATAGAGAATACATTCTTGGGTTAATCACCCCATGGTTTTCTTCCTTAATAGAGTTTCCACGTCAAAAATATTGTGTCATGTGTACTGAGTTTATTTATGGTTCCATGTTCATTTAGAGCTTATGTATTTTGATACTGCACTAGTTGATTAAGAAGAACAGAAAGTTAAAATAATTAAGATAATTGATTCACCCCCCCTCTCAGTTATCAACAGTTCAGACCTCAAACATTTGATTTTCATATCCATTTCATTCTCAACCATGACTTTGAATGCTTTAAACTTATCTAGGGCTTCTGATTTTTCTTTAAGAAAAGTAACCCATGTCATTCTCGAACAATCATCAATTAGTAGCATGAAACACCTATCACCTTGAAAACTCCTTCTTCTGGTAGGGCCACAAAGATCTATATCCACTAATTGTAATAGTTTGGTAGAAGATTGATCTTTGACTTTGAAACTTCTTCTTGCTTACTTTCCAACTTGGCATTCCTTACAGACAACATTGATAGGCATTGTAATCTTTAGCAGATCTCTCAAAGCTTGAATTAAACTTATCCTCACTAGGCTATCAAAATTGATGTGACACATTCTTCTATGTCATAGCCAACTCTCACTAATTTGAGTCATGAAACAATAACCATCATCACCTTTGAGCTGGTAGACATTTCCATTTGTCCTCCTTCTAGCAGCAATCACAGTTCTGAATTCTTTTTTGATCTCACAACCATTATTCTGAAACATAAGATTGTATCCCTTGCTACACATTTGTCCAACACTCAATAGGTTATGTCTTAAACCCTTAACATAAAGAAAATCATTAGTGTTATCCTTGCCATCAAAACTGATTTAACCTTTTCTACATATCTTAACAGATGTATCATCACCAAACCTAACTAGTCCTCCATCACATTTTTCAAGTTTAACAAACTTACTCTTATCACCGATCATATGATTAGAGCATCCACTATCAATGATTCAGTGGTTCTTTTCCTTTCTAGCATGAAAAGTAGACATCAAGGTGCATTCAACATTAGTACTTACTTCCAAAGCCCTTTCCTTTACACATTCCTCAGAGTTAGTAGAAACAGTATCATCTTTTAAAGCTATGAACAAACATTCACCATCCTCATGATCTTGATAATTAGATTCATCATTAGATATACTTTTATCCTCTCTAACATAATAAATTTTCTTAATCATCTTACCTTTGTTCTCCCTATTTTTGTTTTTCAAGATTCTGTCTAGACATATTGAAGCATAATGACCTGCCTTTCCACAACTGAAACAATTGAAAGGCAACTTACCACTATACTTTCTGATACCCTTTTCCATTCTTCTCACAAAGTTAGCTTCCACATCATCAGAATCCTCCTTATATGATTCCACAGTCTTCTCTAATTTGCCATCCTTAAAAGTAGTCTCAACTTTTGCACTACTAGTACCAAATTCTCTCATTTCAAAAGTAGTTAAAGAACCATACAACTAATCTCTAGTTTATGAATCTAGATTTTGCAATTCTTCAATAGGAGAATTTTTATGACTATAATCTTTTGGAAGAGTTTTGAGTACCTTCTTTACCACTTATTTTTCTTCTAGTTCTCCACAAAGACCTTTGAAGCCATTGACAACTTCATCCACCTTTTACAGGTAGCTTGTGATTTTTTCATCTTCAAATATTCGCAAGGTCTCAAACATGATCTTTAGATTCTACATCTTAGCTTGCTTGACCTCATCATCTCCTTCATAAATGCTTTTTTACTTTTCCCAAATTTCATTAGTAGTTTTCAAACTCATAACTTTCACCCATTCAGAATTAGTAAGACCACTTACAAGAGCATACCTTTCTTTACCATTGTTTTCTTAGGCCTTGATCTCATTAGCAGTACTCAGACCATTCTTAGGTATAGTGTATCTAGACTCAATAGACTTCTATATTTCAAATCCAAGATAAACTAGATAACCTTCCATCCTTATTTTCTAGAATGCATAGTCTGATCCATCAAACAGAGAAACATCTTTCTTGTGCATTGTTGGGTGAATATTTTCTCATTTAGCTAAATAACGACAAAATGGTTATATCAACCAAAGTGTGATGAGATAAATCTCTCCTCTCAACAAGGGGAAGTTCCCTTTTAACTATTACAAACTTATTTACACTAAATATTAACTTTGGGGGTGTGTTACATTCATCCTTTTCTCTTCTTTCAGAAAACATGTTTACAATCTTTCACGGTAATATTGAATAATACTTCTACACTTAAACAATAATCAACAATATTCTTGTAAGTTGAAGCACAAAGTCTTTCAACTTACTTCACAAAAAGATTCACAAACCAAGTGAATAATCTCAAGTACAAAGTCTTCAAATTATCCCTAGAAAGATTTTAAAAGTAACCGTATCACCAGTCAGAGCACAAAGTCTATCAACTAACAACACCACTGATCCACGTGAATGTGATTGAAAATCATAGCACAAAGTCTACAAGTTCTCAACACGATTCATATACAAAGTGAACAACCACAAGCTCAAAGTCTTTATAATCCTTCACCAAGAAACACTTTCAACACACATAGATTCAAGGAAATAATATAACATAAAGTTTATATAACTTATCTTGAACATCCTCCAATCATAATAACCAAGCACCACTTTATGCAATCAATCAACAAGAGAAATCAGCAAAAATGCCATATGTACATACTCACTCATACAAATTTGATTCAACACAAAGTTTGATATCAAAACTTGCCTTCTTTATTGATTGGAAATGATCATACAATTTGAACACAAAGTCTCAAAGTTGAGTCTCAAATTGGGCAGCACTTTGTTGCATAAGATTAAAGATGTCTATTACAATAGAGGCCCTCTTTATTTATAGGGAGAGGCCTGGAGCGAAAATAGGAAAAATATAACTAATTTGACTTATTCAACAAAAGAGTCCTATTTGACTTAGGACTTTCTTTATCTCACATGTAATTACATTTCAGAAAAATACATGTGAATATGTCCAAAACAAAATACAAATTGCATATACAAAACTGAAAATAAACTAAGGCACGAAGAAGAATATCAGCTGCCACCATCATTCTTCATTGTAACTACTATTAAAAGGTAAGACTGCAGATTGCATATCTGATTTCTGTCCACCACCACTATCAACACTCTTCAGAAAATTATGATGCATGGCCTTCACTACTTCCATCTCATAAATGTGCGGTCCAACTGTATTGTCTGAAACAACATGAGTTTTGACGATGGCATCTTTCACCACCTTTATCGCCTCTTCACGCTTCCCAAGATTATTTTTCAAATTATCAAGGGTTGATTGATAATCTTGGAATTTATCCATTGAAGCAATTAAAAATGCTTCATCTTCTGGATCATCTTTTTGAAGGCATCAACCATCTCTTCTACAAGAAGAAACTTGTGATTTTCAGTTGTTGCTTGTAAGAACTACAAAAAAGTCATGATCTCACAGTTAGGGGAAAAATTGGCATTTTGGGAAAACTACGTAATGTTGATCATGTTCATAGGGACGAGCTTAAAAAGGGCTAGAGTGCGAGTAGGCCAAAAAACAAAGGAAAATGGGCTTGGAAAAGAAAAAATGAAAATATCCCAGAGTTAGGAAAATTTGAGAGAATGTTTGCATGGGCGGCAAAATTTTCCACCCTTGCATGTGAGGGATATTTCGCACTGGCATCGGCGGCAAAATTCACTGCTATCACATGTTCCAGAAAATTGCAAGTTTGATGTGCATCGGCGGTAGAAAACGCCAACAATGTATATGGTAATGAGATTGCAAGTTGGATGTTCGATTGGCAAAAAATGTCGACATTGCATATGGGGAATTCACAAATGTCTGGGTGGTTAGAAATGTCGATCCTATAGATGATACGAATTGCAAGGTTTTCATGTAAGGGCGGTAGATTTTGCCGCCCATACACTTCCACTTAACACATGCTTAAATACATAAGCAGCAAAAACCACCGACAATACATGTAGGGTAGGATTGTAAGTGTTTGAGCGGGGGTTTCAACCGACTCTACATGTTTGATAGGAAATCTTGTGTAAGGGCGGCAAATTTCGCCACCCATACACCTTGCGTTTGGAAAAAACTTTAAATGCCTAAGTGGCAAAAATGTCGACCTCACATTTTGTATACATGCAGAGATCAATGATTTCACGAGACAAAAACTACGAAAATGACGAAAACACTCACAAGATAATATCGGCCAAAGGGGGTTTAAACCAAAAATAGGGTTTTGTCGCAGAAAGAAGAAAAATATAAAAAAACTACGATTTTGCTTTGAACAATGTACAAACAATATAACCCTCGCAGGACAAACGTTCGATCATTTTAACTAACAAGAAATGGAAAATTTTAATAAGAAAACAATAAAGAAAAACACTTACCCATTAAAAGGAGGAACCCCTAAATGCCAACTGCAACTCAAAATCCATTATAACCCAAAAGCACGTGATCGAACGGTTGAAGAAGGGGTTCGTGAATTGCCTAGGAGGTTTTTGAATAAAAGAAATGATGAGAAACAACAATGAAATAACACATTTAAAAGCTTGAAATCAAGCCTTTAATGTTTGGCACGAGTGGCCATTAATGTCACTTGAAGTTCAAGATCTTGGAGATCTTGCTCAGGTGGTGATTTTGGCTGATTTTACACACAACTTAACAAAATGCAAGAGCAGTTAAAAGTGTCGCTCAGGCATGTGGGAAAAGAAAAACCATGTAAAAGCGGCAATTTTCGCCGACATCACACAGGTAAACAAAAAGATATGCAAAGTCAGCAATTTTTATCGACATTGCATAAGTAGATAAAAAGACATGTAATAGCGGTGAATTTGGCTGAATTTAGATGTGAAGACTCAAAATTTTACTAACACCCTAAAAATGACCAAAATTGATATTTTGGTCAGTTTACAACCTAATCGATTTTTGCAAATATCGAGGAATCAATTTGAGGGAATGTTGTAAACTAGTTTAGGATGCCATACGACTTTGCATGTGACCAAGAGAATCTTGTCTCAATTTGCAAACTTAGAGTGTAGATTACAAAACAAACAAGTTTCGTAGGGGTTGTCTACAAAAATGAGCATAGCTAATGTTGAGAACAACAGCTGGCTCTAATTAGGGAACTTCCATCGATCAAACTTTGAAACGATCGAAGGGAGGAGAATCCAGTCTCTAAGTGCCTTCATCCATGCCATTGGGCTATAGAGTCAAGCTACGAAGATGAAAAAGACACAAAAGACTAAACAAAAACACAAAAATAAAATAAAAACACAAAACTATACAAATGTACAAATGAACTTATCTGCTACTTCAAGGATTGAAGTGCTTCAGATGTTGTCCACTGTGAGGTAGCAAGAATGGTGTTCCATCCTGATACTCTAGTAAGAAGCTATTTTCACCATAGAACTGATGAATGGTGAACGGACCTCTCCACAAGGAATCAAACTTCCCATGCATTCCTTTTGGTTCCCTCCTCTTGTCCCACAACAAGACTTGATCTCCAATCTGGAACTCACGAGTCCTTGCTTTCTTGTCAAAGAGTTTCTCGACCTGACTTTGATGCTCAGCAATACGATCCACTACCATAGTTCGCTGCTCCTCAAGTTCAATTAGGTACATAATTCATTTATCAATAGAACTATCAAAAGTCCTATCCTCCACTGCCTTTGCCAACTTGAGTGTTGGCAATTCCAAATTGGTATCTCTGCATTCAGACTATACAAAAGCTAAAATGGTGACATACCTATTGCCCTTTTGGGGGTAATCTTGTCTGCCCATAAAGCATCAAACAATGCTTTATGCCAAGTTCTCTGATTCTCATCCACCAGTTTCCTAATAATAGTAACCAGATTTTGTTACTTGATTCTGCTTGACCATTTCCTTGCGGATAATAGTCTGAAGAATGGGAAAGAATGATCCCATGCCCGTAGCAAAAGTTAGTAATCTCATGGGAAGAGAAACAAGTAGCATTATTTGCTACAATCTTGTTTGGGACTCCAAACTAGGAAATAATGTTTTCCTTAAGGAAATTACATACCACTTCGAAAGTAGCATGCTTAACTGGGATGGCTTCCACCCACTTGGTAAAATAATCTGTCGCAATGAGAACATAGTTGTGTCCCGCACTTGATGGTGGGTTCACAGCGCCAATGAAGTCGATGCCCCATTGCTGAAAAGGTTCTTCACTCACCACCGGCTTGAGAGGTAATGTGGCCAACTTTGGTTTCCCAACAAATTGTTGACACAACTCACACCTACGCACCCAATTGTATGCATCTTGAAACAGTGTGGGCCAATTGTATCTAGCTCATAGAATCTTGTGAGCTGTCACAGGTGTAGAAAAATGTCCTCCACAAGCCAGATTGTGGAAAGACTCCAGAAGTCTACTTTGTTGCACTTTATCCATGCAACGGAGAAACACTCCATCAAGGCTCCTCTTATACAAACCATTGTCCCATAGGACATAGTTGGTAGCCTTCAACTTAATAGTTCTTTTCTCCTTATAAGACAGATGTGTAGGACACTCACCATAGGTAAGAAAATGAGTGATATTTGAATACCACTCATCAGTGGTAGTGACAAAAAGAACAGTTGGTATATCTTCAACTTCTTCTTCTTCATCCCCTGTCTCCTTTGGTACATTATCAGCAATCAATTGACACAAACCTCTACCACGCACAAGCTTGGTGGGTTTGATATCAAGATCAAACTCTTGGATCTTAGCAATCCAATTGCCTCTTTTTGTTCCAAACTCATGTTGAGTCAGAATAGACTTGACTGTTGTATCACGCACCAAAACAACAGTGTGAATTCAGAATATAGAACCGAAAATGCTTCACTGCTTTGACCATGGCATAAGCATCCTTCTCCATATTCAAATATTTCAATTCATGAGCTTTGAGAGGACAAATCATAAATGATATGGGGGATTCCACACCTTCTTCATTTTGCTAAACCTGAATAGCTAAAAGTGTATGTTCAGAAGCATAGTTGTAAACTACAAAATCTTTGGTATAGTCAGGACAAACAAGAACTGAAGCATGAGCAATAGCTCTCTTGATATCCTCAAATGCCGCTTTTCCTTCCGCACTCTAATGGAAAGTAGCCTTACCCTTCATCATTTTGATGATGTGACAAGTTTTCTCTGTAAATTCAGGAATGAACCTTCGCAAAAAATTCACCTTTCTGAAGAAAGAATGAACTGCAGTCTTACTAGCAGGCAGAATAAGACTTTGAATAGATTTGACTCTTTTTGAGTCAATTTTAGTGCCTTCTTGAGATACAATGTGACTGAGAAGTTTACCTTCTGTAACCCCAAAAACTGACTTCTTAGGGTTGAGAGAGATACCATTTTGCCGACAGCGTTCCAACACTTGTTGTAAATGGTGCGCATGATCATGATGGTGTTTGGAGAAAACAGTCAAGTCATCTAGATATACCACGATGAACTTCCCCATCTCATCTCTGAAGGCAAGGTCCATCACTCTCTGGAATGTGGTGCCAGTATTTATCAGACCAAAAGGCATTCTGTGATATGCAAAGGTGCCCCAAGGTGTAGTAAAAGTAGTTTTGTACTAGTCTGCTTCATTGACCTCCACTTGATTATACCCTGAAAAACTATCTAACATAAACAACATTTCTGAACTAGTTACTATTTGCAACACTTGATCCATGATGGGTAGGGGGTAGTTATCTTTTAAGGAAGATTGGTTGAGATTCTTGAAATTAACGCAGATACGGATTTCTTCGTTCTTCTTCCTTACAGGAACTATGTTCGCAATCCAGGTGGAATGATGAATTGGAAAAATTATCCTTGCATTCAACATTTTCTAAATTTCAAAAAGGATAGTACCTGATATTTTAGGGTTGTATTGCCTTTGCTTCTTCTTGTGAGGCAATGTCCCAGCTTTGAGGGGAATTTCATGCTAAATTTCCTTTGGCCTGAAGGACTTCAGGTCATCATAGGAATACGCCAAGACATCAATGTAATGGTGAAGGAGTGTAATGAATTTGAACTTCTCATTGGCAATGTAACATTTCCCAATGTTGACCATTTTGGGATCTGCCTCCGAACTCAAATTTACTTGCTCAAATTCCATAGAGGAACTTGAATCCTATTGTTGCTACTGCTTGATATACCTGTCATGCTTATCAAATAGCTTTTCAAGGGAAACCAAACCTTTTGAAATCTTATTCCCTTTCAGTTGAAGAAACTCTTCTCTAGTTTATGGATCTATTTTAGAAACGTATTCCCATGGTGGAGATTCACTACCTTCAAAATAGAGCTCATCAAAGCTATCCATCTTTTCCAAGAAAGCAATGATTTGGTTATCACCATTGAACACCTGCCAATGGTCAGCATTATCAAGTACACTTGGTCGAAAGACCAGCTCAATAGTGTACTTGTTTCCTTTGAAACCTTTATGAGGAACCATAAGAGTTGCGGAGGTAGCTAATGATTTTGCACAATCATTAAACTCTCTTGGCACCGTAGAAATGTTGAAAGAGTCAAAACCTTCAATGCAATCCGACACGCAATTGCGATAGTGTCTCAATCTTTCATTCTTGGTTTGATACAAATTTCTCACTTGACAAACCACTAATTCGGCATCTCCTTGAGCATGAAGATTTTTAATACCCCTAGCATGAGCAGCTTCCAATTCGAGTAACAATGATTCATATTCAGCGGTGTTGTTGGTGTTATCAAATTGCAACTTGTATGAGAAAGGTAAGATATCACCTTGTGGAGATATCAAAACAACTTCAGCTCCAGAACTAGTAGAAGAACAACTACCATCAAATTCTAAAATCCAGACCTCATTAGAATTTGATTTTTTGGAATTTCTTTGACCAGAAGATTCTTTGTCATCAGTGAGGGAAGAATCTGGCATTACTATACCTTCACTTGAACTTTCATCTAAATACTCTTCTGATTCTCCATCTGAATTATCTGAGCTATCACCTGATGAACTCTCATCTGTTGAACTAGAAATATCTTTAGTGGATAGGAAATAATTACCCATTCCTGAGGACTCAAACAAAATTTGAGCTTTGGGATTAGCCATTTGGGTAACAATGTATTTCGCCTCTTTTTCAGGAAGCAACTTTTGCATGACACCTTTAACAGGTATCCTTGCTTCGGATAGATCCATATTGAGTTCACCACCGACATCTTTATAGAAATTACGCTTGAGCAAGATGCCATAGGAAGCTGGAACATCAGCTACTAGGACTGTTATCTTAATCCTCTTGTCTAGAAAAGCTGCAAATGCAAATTGGGCATCTTTGATTTGACCCAAAAGTGGTACTTGCTTGTTTTCCATGGAGAAACATCTCCCAAAAGTCTTAGTTAAGGTAAGGCCAAGGGAGTCTGCTACCTTGGCGAGCATAACATTATCAAATGCTCTAGAGTCTATTATGCAGTTGCTCAACTTGTGACCATTTACCAATAGAGAAACATAGAAAGGTTCTATTTTTCCAGAAGCAACAAGGGGAGTAGTGACAAGATTATTTTGGGTAGATTTATTCTTAGAGGAGTCATGGGCAACTTTTGGAAAATCTTGTCCTGTAGGGATGGTCTTGTTTTTGACGTATTTAGCTAACCTATCAAATTGTTCAGGATTAGTTTGTAAATACTCAACCTCAGACATTTGGATTTTGGTCTTCCTAGCATGATCTATTAAATTAAATAGCTGAAATGAACTAGAGACAGAGGAAGGTAATCCATCATTCTGAGTTTTATTAGGGGTAGTACTGGTCTGAGGAATAGAAGCAAAAGATATAGGATTATTAGATGTACTTACTTGCTTATTTCCCACTGGGTCCTTTGACTGAAAAGGCAAGGGAGTTCCCCGTTTAGCAATTGAGATCACTGGTTGAGGTTCTTCTCTCGCTTTTCCTTTATCAACTTGCTGATTTGGCTGATTTTGGGACCTAGTGAAAATAGCATATGCTCCATCATACACTTCTCCTTCTTTTTCGGCTTCATCTTGGTAATTCAGAAAGCCAATGGTAGAGTCGCCAGCTAATTCTTATTCTCCTTCTATAAAAAGATTAGCATCATTCCCCTAGTCCAACTCAGGTTGGAAAGAATGATCATGTTCTACTTCACAATAGCCAACTGCTGAGTTGATCGACGCTGCTTCAATGGCAAGCTACCCCTGTGTAGGTGGAAGACAATTGGGTTGCCCTTGATTTTTAGTAGCGTTACCTTGATATGAATTGTTGGGAAATGTCCTCCTTGGTATATCCCAATAAGAAAGAGGGGCAGATATACCTTGTGACATTTGCCTTTTTAGAGCTAGCAATTCATTTGCTAACTTTTGCACCATAGGATCCGTGGTGCTTGTGGAAGAATTCTCAGCAAAAGAGGGACCTTTATTTCTGTTAGAATCTCTCCTTATCTTACCAACAAGGATAAGATCATCTTCCACTTCAGTAGCCAAAATTTGAGCTGCAGGAAGATCTGCAGGACTAGCCAGTCTTAGCAGCAAACTCACTTTGGGAAGTTGAGTATTGATAAAGAAACACTTAAGATTCTCTGTTGTTGGCTGAGCGGTTGTAGGAATACTGTTTCTCAACTTATTGAACTTAGTGATGAAGTCTCGCATAGGTTCATTAGGATCTTTCTTCATTTGTGTGAGTTGAGCCAATAAGGCATGTGCATCTTCTATAGGTTTGAACCTAGCCTCAAACTTGGTCTTGAGACTATTCCAATTGGTTATAGTTTGAGCTTGAAGATGATAAAACCAATCTACAGCAGCACCTTGCAGTGTTTCCACAAAAAGCCTTAATACTACATCTTCATTCTCAACACCTATCACACCACAAGCTATGCAAAAAGTTGCAATGTGTTCATCAGGGTGAACTTTCCCATCACCATAGAACTTAGGAAATTCTTCCTCGAACTACGAGGTAGTTCATGTAAAGGTGGAGTTAAATTCAAAGGACCAAAAGTGTTACCCCAAGGGCCTTGAGCTGCCATGATGCACTGATTAGAGGGTGGGATAACAAACCTCTGTGGAGTATGAACAGACCAAACTCTACTAGCACTAGAACTAGAAGCTTCACCTGGTATTGGAGACCTGGCATTGGTATGAGGAAAACTCCTAGTTCGCTGAAGTCAAATTCGTGGAGGTAAAAGACCAAAATTATTTAGCTGCATCAACTCAAATATAGGATCAATAATGCCTTGAGCTCTCTTGCTTCTTGTATACCGTGAATCTACCAGAATGTAATATACTCAACAAAATTTTGCAACAAATGGAAAAGAACTGAAAATGCTTCAACTCAGAGTGTGAGGCTTCAAGTTGTGTGTTCCTTCCCCAGCAGAGTCGCCAAAAACTATTGGGTGAATATTTTATCTTCAACTAACTGAAGGCAAAATGGTTATATCAACCACAGTATAATGAGATAAATATCTCCTCTCAGCAAGGGGAGGTTCCCTTTTAACTATTACAAACTTATTTACACTAAATACTAGCTTTGGGGGTGTGTTGTATTCATCCTTTTCTCTTCTTTCAGAAAACATGTTTACAATGTTTCACAGTAATATTCAATAATACTTCTACACTTAAACAATAATCAACAATATTCTTGTAAGTTGAAGCACAAAGTTTTTCAACTTACTTCACAAAAAGATTCACGAACCAAGTGAATAATCTCAAGTACAAAGTCTTCAAATTATCCCCAGAAATATTTTAAAAGTAACCGTATCATCAGTTGGAGCACAAAGTCTGTCAACTAACAACACCGCTGATCAACATGAATGTGATTGAAAATCATAGCACAACGTCTACAAGTTTTCAACATGATTCATATACAAAGTGAACAACTACAAGCTCAAAGTCTTTATAATCCTTCACTAGGAAACACTTTCAACACACATAGATTCAAGGAAATAATATAACACAAAGTTTATATAACTTATCTTGAATGTCCTCCAATCATGATAACCAAGCACCACTTTATCCAATCAATCAACAAGAGAAATCAACAAAAATGCCACATGTACATCCTCACTCATACAAATTTGATTCAACACAAAGTTTGATATCAAAATTCACCTTCTTTATTGATTAGAATTGATCATATAATTTGAACACAAAGTATCAAAGTTGAGTCTCAATTTGGGCAGCACTTTGTTGCATAAGATTAAAGGTGTCTATTACAATAGAGGCCCTCTTTATTTATAGGGAGAGGCCTGGAGCGAAAATAGGAAAAATCTAACTACTTTGACTTATTCAACAAAAGAGTCCTATTTGACTTAGGACTTCCTTTGTCTCACATGTAATTACATTTCAAAAAAATACATGTGAATATGTCCAAAACAAAATATAAATTACAAATACAAAACTAAAAATAAACTAAGGCACGAAGAAGAATATCAACTGCCACCATCATTCTTCATTGTAACTGCTATTAAAAGGTAAGACTGCAGATTGCATATCTGATTTCTGTCCATCACCACTATCAACACTCTTTAGAAAATTATGATACATGGCCTTCACTGCTTCCATCTCATAAATGTCTGGTCCAACTGTATTGTCTAAAACAACATGAGTTTTGACGATGGCATCTTTCACCACCTTTATCACCTCTTCACGCTTCCCAAGATTATTTTTCAAATTATCAAGGGTTGATTGATAATCTTGGAATTTATCCATTGAAGCAATTAAAAATGCTTCATCTTCTAGATCATCTTTTCGAAGGCATCGACCATCTCTTCTATAGGAAGAAACTTGTGATTTTCAGTTCTTGCTTGTAGGAACTGCAAAAAAGTCATGATCTCGCAGTTAGGGGAAAATTTGGCATTTTGGGAAAACTACGTAATGTTGATCATGTTCACAGGGATGAGCTTAAAAAGGGCTAGAGTGCGAGTAGGCCAAAAAATGGAGGAAAGTGGGCTTGGAAAAGCAAAATTGAAAATATCCCAGAGTTAGGAAAATTTGAGAGAATGTTTGCATGGGTGGCAAAATTTGCCGCCCTTGCATGTGAGCGATATTTCGCACTGGCATCGGCAGCAAAATTCACCGCTATCGCATGTTCCAGGAAATTGCAAGTTTGATGTGCATCGGCGGTAGAAAACACTGACAATGTATATGGTAATGAGATTGCAAGTTGGATGTTTGTTCGGCAAAAAATGTTGACATTGCATATGGGGAATTCACAAATGTCCAAGCGGTTAGAAATGTCGATCCTGCAAATGATATGAATTGCAAGGTTTTCGTGTAAGGGTGGCAGATTTTGCCACCCATACACTTCCACTTAACACATACTTAAATACATAAGCGGCAAAAACTGCCGACAATACATGTAGGGTAGGATTGTAAGTGTTCGAGCGGGGGTTTCAACCGACTCTACATGTTTGATAGGAAATCTTGTGTAAGGGCGTCAAATTTTGCCGCCCATACACCTTGCATTTGGAAAAAACTTTAAATGCCTAAGCGCCAAAAATGCCGACCTTGCATTTTGTATACATGCAGAGATCAATGATTTCACGAGACAAAAACTACGAAAACGATGAAAACACTCACAAGATAATATCGGCGAAAGGGGGTTTAAACCAAAAATAGGGTTTTGTCACAGAAAGAAGAAAAATATAAAAAACTACAATTTTGCTTTGTACAATGTACAAACAATATAACCCTCACAGGACAAACGTTCGATCATTTTAACTAACAAGAAATGGAAAATTTTAATAAGAAAACAATAAAGAAAAACACTTACCCGTTAAAAGGAGGAAACCCTAAATGCCAACTGCAACTCGAAATCCATTATAACCCAAAAGCACATGATCGAATGGTTAAAGAAGGGGTTCACGAATCACCTAGGAGGTTTTTGAATAAAAGAAACGACGAGAAACAACAATGAAATAACACATTTAAAAGCTTGAAATCAAGCCTTTAATGCTTGGCACGAGTGGCCATTAATGTCACTTGAAGTTCAAGATCTTGGAGATCTTGCTCAGGCGGTGATTTCGGCTGACTCTACACACAACTTAACAAAATGCAAGAGCAGTTAAAAGTGCCACTCGGGCATGTGGGAAAAGAAAAACCATGTAAAAGCGATAATTTTCGCCGACATCACACAGGTAAACAAAAAGATATGCAAAGTCGGCAATTTTTACCGACATTGCATAAGTGGATAAAAAGACATGTAATAGCACCGAATTTGGCCAACTTTACATGTGAAGACTCAAAATTTTACTAACACCCTAAAAATGACCAAAATTGATATTCTAGTCAATTTACAACCTAATTGATTTTTGCAAATATTGAGGAATCGATTTGAGGGAATGTTGTAAACTAGTTTAGGATGCCATATGACTTCGCACGGGACCAAGAGAATCTTGTCTCGATTTGCAAACATAGAGTGTAGATTACGAAATAGACAAGTTTCATAGGGGTTGTCTACAAAAATGAGCGTAGCTGATTTTGAGAACAATAGAGATGTTTACAATGTTTCACGGTAATATTCAATAATACTTCTACACTTAAACAATAATCAACAATATTCTTGTAAGTTGAAGCACAAAGTCTTTCAACTTACTTCACAAAAAGATTCATGAACCAAGTGAATAATCTCAAGTACAAAGTCTTCAAATTATCCCCAAAAAGATTTTAAAAGTAACCGTATCATCAGTTGGAGCACAAAGTCTGTCAACTAACAACACCGCTGATCCACATGAATGTGATTGAAAATCATAGCACAAAGTCTACAAGTTCTCAACACGATTCATATACAAAGTGAACAACTACAAGCTCAAAGTCTTTATAATCCTTCACCAAGAAACACTTTCAACACACATAGATTCAAGGAAATAATATAACACAAAGTTTATATAGCTTATCTTGAATGTCCTCCAATCATGATAACCAAGCACCACTTTATCCAATCAATCAACAAGAGAAATCAGAAAAAATGCCATATGTACATCCTCACTCATACAAATTTGATTCAACACAAAGTTTGATATCAAAACTCGCCTTCTTTATTGATTGGAATTGATCATACAATTTGAACGCAAAGTCTCATAGTTGAGTCTCAATTTGGGCAGCACTTTGTTGCATAAGATTAAAGGTGTCTATTACAATAGAGGGCCTCTTTATTTATAGGGAGAGGCCTGGAGCGCAAATAGGAAAAATCTAACTACTTTGACTTATTCAACAAAAGAGTCCTTTTGACTTAGGACTTCCTTTGTCTCACATGTAATTACATTTCGAAAAAGTACATGTGAATATGTCTAAAACAAAATACAAATTGCATATACAAAACTGAAAATAAACTAAGGCACGAAGAAGAATATCAACTGCCACCATCATTCTTCATTGTAACTGCTATTAAAAGGTAAGACTGCAGATTGCATATCTGATTTCTATCCATCACCACTATCAACACTCTTTAGAAAATTATGATACATGGCCTTCACTACTTCCATCTCATAAATGTCTAGTCCAACTGTATTGTCTAAAACAACATGAGTTTTAACGATGGCATCTTTCACCACCTTTATCTCCTCTTCACGCTTCCCAAGATTATTTTTCAAATTATCAAGGGTTGATTGATAATCTTGGAATTTGTCCATTGAAGCAATTAAAAATGCTTCATCTTCTGGGTCATCTTTTCGAAGGCATCGACCATCTCTTCTGCAGGAAGAAACTTGTGATTTTCAGTTGTTGCTTGTAGGAACTGCAAAAAAGTCATGATCTCGTAGTTAGGGGAAAAATTGGCATTTTGAGAAAACTACATAATGTTGATCATGTTCACAGGGATGAGCATAAAAAGGGCTAGAGTGTGAGCAAGCCAAAAAACAGAGGAAAGTGGGCTTGGAAAAGTAAAATTGAAAATATCCCAGAGTTAGGAAAATTTGAGAGAATGTTTGCATGGGCAGCAAAATTTGCCACCCTTGCATGTGAGGGATATTTCACACTGGCATCGGCGGCAAAATTTGCCACTATCGCATGTTCCAAGAAATTGCAAGTTTGATGTGCATCGGTGGTAGAAAACACCGACAAAATATATGGTAATGAGATTGCAAGTTGGATGTTTGATCGGCAAAAAATGCCGACATTGCATATGGGGAATTCACAAATGTCCAGGCGGTTAGAAATGCCAATCCTACAGATGATACGAATTGCAAGGTTTTCATGTAAGGGCAGCAGATTTCGCCACCCATACACTTCCACTTAACACATGCTTAAATACATAAGCGGCAAAAACCGCCGACAATACATGTAGGGTAGGATTGTAAGTGTTTGAGCGGGGGTTTCAACCGACTCTACATGTTTGATAGGAAATCTTGTGTAAGGGCGGTGAATTTTTCCACCCATACACCTTGCGTTTGGAAAAAACTTTAAATGCCTAAGCGCCAAAAATGCCGACCTTGCATTTTGTATACATGCAGAGATCAATGATTTCACGAGACAAAAACTACGAAAATGACGAAAACACTCACAAGATTATATCAGCCAAAGGGGGTTTAAACCAAAAATAGGGTTTTGTCATAGAAAGAAGAAAAATATAAAAAACTACAATTTTGCTTTGAACAATGTACAAATAATATAACCCTCGCAGGACAAAGGTTTAATCATTTTAACTAACAAGAAATGGAAAATTTTAATAAGAAAACAATAAAGTAAAACACTTACCCGTTAAAAGGAGGAAACCCTAAATGCCAACTGCAACTCGAAATCCATTATAACCCAAAAGCACGTGATCGAACGGTTGAAGAAGGGGTTCGTGAATCGCCTAGGAGGTTTTTGAATAAAAGAAATGATGAGAAACAGCAATGAAATAACACATTTAAAAGCTTGAAATCAAGCCTTTAATGCTTGGCACGAGTGGCCATTAATGTCACTTGAAGTTCAAGATCTTGGAGATCTTGCTCAGGCGGTGATTTTGGCTGACTTTACATGCAACTTAACAAAATGCAAGAGCGGTTAAAAGTGCCGCTCGGGCATGTGGGAAAAGAAAAACCATGTAAAAGCGGCAATTTTCGCCGACATCACACAGGTAAACAAAAAGATATGCAAAGTCGGCAATTTTTACCGACATTGCATATGTGGATAAAAAGACATGAAATAGCGGCAAATTTGGCCGACTTTACATGTGAAGACTCAAAATTTTACTAACACCCTAAAAATGATCAAAATTGATATTCTAGTCAATTTACAACCTAATTGATTTTTGCAAATATCGAGGAATCGATTTGAGGGAATGTTGTAAACTAGTTTAGGATGCCATACGACTTCATAAGGGACCAAGAGAATCTTGTCTCGATTTGCAAACTTAGAGTGTAGATTACAAAACAGACAAGTTTCGTAGGGGTTGTCTACAAAAACAAGCATAGCTGATTTTGAGAACGTGCGTCATCCTAGATCTACCTCAAGCAGTTAATCTTTCTTTCAAGGAATGATGCTCTGATACCAATTGTTGTTCACACAAGACAACTGAGAGGGGGGTGAATCAGTTGTAACTTAAAACTTCAAAACCCTCACAAACATTCAGATCCACATTAACTCAGTTAACCCTTAATCTGTTAGAATGATTAATCATGAAAGCAGATAACAGAAACAAAACCAAATCAATGAAATACACAAGGAAACATGAGATTTATGTGGAAACCCCAAGAAGGGAAAAAACATGGTGAGGATTAGCTCACAATATAAAGTAATGTCAACACCAAATACAATAGGGCTCATTGCCAGAGGGCTCACTACCCAAAAGAAAGAAAGGCTCATTGCCAAAGGCTCACTGCTAGAATAGAAAAGAAGATAGAGAAGAATGTTAAAATGAGAAAACCATCTCAATTCTACAGAGAAGTCCACCACAATATTACCAACACCTTCATAGTCTGGTTGATGAATTGTAGACACCTTCTTCTCACTGCATCCAGTAATCTAACACATGCAAGTTTGCATTGTACTTTACACATTCACACTTTATAACTCTAGAATCAGCATCTTCCTCATCACACCCATCTATCTTTGCATCCCTTAACAACTCAACACTTATTTATACTATCTTCAACCTTGAAAATATTCTCCAAGGTCGGCAATACACCTTAACCATGTAAATTCAAATTAGGTCTACACCAAAACATTCCTGTGGTGGAAAGGAATGAAGGTGGACTACAACACACCTTAGCTTGGACCTAAATTCACTCATACATGCTACGCCATGCTTCCACAATCACCAAAGCAAATCCTCAATTAGTGTAAACACCTAAGGTCGGTTGAACCTATGTTAACACCATAATCATTAAAGTACACACTTCCTCAAAACCAAAGATGACTTATGAACCACACACCATGCTTGAATACAATCTATAGTATCCCACAAACATCCTAAAATCCAACAAATTCCTTCGCAACAACTTTCACCTGAAGAAAGTACACACCCAGTATACTCAAACATCTCTGCGATACACTACAACTCAAGAAATCAACTTGCAAAGCACCAAACCATGTACAACTTCAACTAAAGGTAGACATGAACCTTATAAACACACTTCCAAAACCCCAAGACCTAAAACCATTCTGCAAAGAAATTTTGAACAAAAAGATTTCTCCCAAACACCTATGCAATACACAGTTCACACACTGGTGAACACACCTTCCTCTACACAATGATCTAGCACATCAAATTCTAAATGAAGCATCTCTGAACACCTCTGATCAACATATCCAAACCACAAAAACAAATATTCAACATAGAAGAAATAGGGAGAAAAACTAGAACACCACTCTATATGCCAGAACACCTTTACAACACATTGTTTCCTCTTTTATTGAAATTTTCTCAAAAGCACTTGGAAACCAAGCACTAGAATCATATCATCAACATCTTTAGCACTTACTCATCATCAGATACAATATCAACTCAATACCATTTCTAATAATCTCTTGCTCAAACAATTGACACCAATGACAACACAAACTTGTTGACATCAATGACAACACTAGCTGCACATACTTGAAACACTTCATCCCAAATGGCATCCTCCACCTATTCATTATTACAACCAAAGGTTTCATTATGAGAAACAATTTCCAGGTGTTGAATTTTCATCTTAGCAGTATGCAACTATGTCAGTTGCCATTTTAAGACATTATTTTGTAGGTGCATGCCCTTTTGCAAATTGTTAAATTTTTCTTCCAATTAGTTATAGGAGCTATAGTGGGGGTTCCCTTGCTTATTATGATGGTGAGGGGTTTCCATATGCAATATTTAGGTTGACACCTCCAAATCATCGTGAACAAAAGAGGGCCCAATAGAATGGGGGGACTTAGCATAATCCAAATTGGGGGAGGTATTGACATGGGTTTTCCCAAAATGAGAAGTGTTAGCTTCAGGAGGGCCTAGAGGACTAGCACTTTTTACCTTACCTTTGTAATGAGGGTGGATGGTGGAGTATGATATATGAGGCTTGGGGGCATTGGGGTCAATAGGAGCCCTTATTGTAGGGTTGAAACTTTTTTCAGGGCTAGGAGAATTAGACTCATGGACATCAACAAGGGGGATATGAAAAGTAAACTTTTTGTTTTTGTTGCACTTTTTGGTAGGAGGGAGGTCCTTATTAGGGGTGGGATTGGAAACTTCTGGAGGATTATGAATTTTATCCTTGAGGGGGTTGACAATTTTCTACTTCCTAACAATAGGGCCTTAAACAAAGTGGTGCTGGACTAGAGAGGGGTTATAAATCTACAGACCAAAAGGAGGGGCCAAGGTGTGGTCTAGATGAAATTGGTATAAGCAATAAATGAGACCTTGGTGAAGGGGAAGGTCCTTTTTACCAATCAACACTTTCAAGACCAAATCCTCAAGATAAGAGTAAATCCAATAAGCAAAATTCATTCTAATACCATGCCGAAGGTGATTAAGCATAGGAAAAAGCTCATAATAGAACCTCATGTATCTACCATCCAAGGTGATGTAGTGCATCAAGGCTTCTGCCACCCTCTGCTAGACACTAGGGAGGTCTTCTCTATTGAATTCGTTTTGCAATCTTTCAATTCTTTAACCTCTCTTCATAAACCATTTCATGGCCTCTTGGTAATTACCTTTGACTTTTGGGGGGAGATGCTCCCCATCCATGTGAAGCCCCATGATAATAGTGATAAGCTCCTCAGTAACTTGAAAATAAATCCCTATCACACAAACAGTCCCTGCTTTCCATGAAATGACAAAATCTTTGGAGAGGATGTATCGAAACCATTCATGGATTTGAAGTAGGAAGTGAGGTTACCCCTCTGCAAAATGTCCCAAACCTCCTAATCACTTTTAACCTTCTCACAATTCATGTGCTCAATTTTGAAGAGGTCTTCCCCCATATTGAGAATGAGGGATAAACAAGTAATAATAGAGGAACCAAAGTCTTTTAGATGCTTCTTTCTTATTCTAGAAGCAGGAATCATGTAGAGAGGAAAATGTCTTTTGTATCTCTCCTTACCATTATTACTCATGTTCAAGAGAGAGTTCCCTTGGCTCAGCCTTGTTCCAAAGGACAGCCTCTTGCAGAATAGTAATTATTATTTGATACATCTTCTTTAACTTTGGAACCGATTTGAAATGGAAGGAACTAGAAACCATTCCAAAATTTTAGCCCCTCAATTTGAGTGTCAAGGTTGGCCAAGGAATCCATTGAAGAGTTACCTTCCCTAAAGATATGTTTAACTTTATTCTCTTCAAAGTTTCTAATGTAATTTTTTATTTCTTCCACAATGTCTTTATAAGACTAGTTGGGAGTAGCTTTAGAAATTATCATGTCTATTATGTTTTCAAATCCTCTTCAATAAGCATCTTCTTAATACCTTTGTTCTTAGCCAAGATGATGCCTTGAAGTGGCACTTCCACTTCCACAAAGTTACTATATTGAGAACCCAAGTTTTTAGCATATGCCCCTATCACCTGACCCCTATCATCTCTTATTAAGCCACTCCCTCCCACCTAACTTGGGTTACCCTTCATCGAAGCATAGATATCCTCAATAGTTATGAAAGTGAATCAAAATCATATTATTCCTCTCTATGTTGTGATGGGTTGACTTTTCCATTCAAGGTCTAGTTCTCTCCTATGAACTTCCTTTGTATCCATAAACTAGTTCTCTAATTATCTTTATATTTTTCCCTATAAACCCTAAAAAATAATACTAGACAATGATAATTTATATCACACTCTCAAGGTCTTTATGTCAAGTTGGAAATATTTAAGAATACCTTGATATACAACAGGCTTCAAATATGCAAATGAATTGCAGAATTATCATTAGGTGATTCACTTATGCTAGGATATGTGTGTGATCTGATATGATGGAAGAAAATGATTATTCTTAAATTTCCTCGTATTGAGAAATTCTTGAATTATTCTTTAGATGGAAGATGACTAAATAATTAGAAACAAATGCAATGAATGTCTTTATACATAATTATAATAAGAAGGAGATTAGTGGAATGTTAGCCTATGACAAAAGTGTAAGGTGGGGTAAATTTACTAAATGTTTAATTTTGATTTTGTAATTTTACAAGGATCAAATCACAAATCTAATAATGAACTTCTACCCACATAAACAATGTGGGTTAGACAACCAAGTTGGATCAATGATTGAGACAAATTAGATTATGGATTATATTGGATAAATGATAGAGTTAAAAAGATAAGCCAATTGGTCGAACATTGCATGCACATAAGAATAGGAATAAGGGATAAGAATAGGGCTAGGTGTAAGAAAGGTTATGTACATAGGCCCAACAATGCAAAAAATGTGTCATTTGTAGCTATATAAATGTATTATGACATTTCTCCAAATTAGGAACAAAACTAAATGGTAAAATGCATCAAGGATGCATTTTTAACCATTACATTTTGCCCTGACTTTGAGGTACATGTGAGTTTCCAAGTATGAATCATGCATCTCTAATTATGCTCATTCTCAAACATGATTAAATTAAATCCAACAACTGGACAAACCTATAGTCCATAAAGGATGAAAATTTTCCTTCCATGTTATTTTCTTTCACATGTGTTATCCATGAATTCCTACAAGACAAGGATAAAATATTCCATGAGAAACTTATGACTTACAAGATAGATTGAATGAAAAAATCAGAACATTAGTGATCATGTATAGAACTGATGTAGTTGATTAAAGGAAGGTGTTATAAAATGTATCAATGACAAACATGAGCATAGATTAATAATATAATGCATTGTCAGATAATCATAATCATGTGATAAATCAATAACAAATGACAAGAATGCAAGTACATATAGTCATCCAAGCAGTAAAATATAATAATCATAACCACAAGAGTATGTCATGAGAAGCATATCAATGGAATGAAAATAGAATCCAATGACATGATCATTTCCCCCATCATGAACAAAATAATGGTGGTGTAGCTCCTAATGATAGAAAACAGATGTGAAAAGACAATAAAAAGCATAATGTTGCATCCATAAGAATGATCACACATATAGTAGGATTAGTAGGATGAGTATGATCAATATAATTGTGATGCAACCCTCTATCATCGATAACACCATAAAAGTACAATAAAAGGCATAATGTGGCATCCATAGTCACAAATACACATAGGTTAGGATCAATGTGATAGACATGATGAATGGCATGAATCTTAACAATGTCATAGGTTCAAATAGGATGGTGAAGCCCAACAATGGTTCTAATCACCAAATCTAGAAAGTATGATCATAAGATAGTGATACAGATCTAGATAATAAAACATTACAATAGAGTTAAATGTGATAATGGGGGAAACCATGATGTTCCCTAGTGTAATCCTGTGTAATGATCAATGATAAATGCTCAAAATACTTAACATATGGCAATGTAAAATCAAGGCATGTACATTCTATGAGGCAAGATATGGAAACATAACCATGTAAAATAGTAGATATGAGATGTAGCAATAAAGGATCCATTAATGTCACCAAAAGACTCATAGGAGCCAAGAGTCCTTACAAAACCAAAGAAACCTTTCACAAACGAGAGAAGAAATAAAGAATGTGATGTTGCCAATAATTGATATTATGCATAAAATATCCATTGCTTACATAGGCAAGGTGAAACCTAGGACACATAAGATTATGACAAATGTGATGCAGAGTACACAGTGGAAGCTCTCAAAACATGGGTGAAATACACATCATGCCCATAGTTCAAATAGATTAATGTTCAAACGGTTTAAAAACCCCCTCTTAAGGTCCTAACAATACCGAACCTCATACATTCTTTTATGATTGGCAAGACCATATGCTATCGGCCAACTTCAAAACCCTTACACTGACACACACCCATCATACCGATCACTTCATTGTTGACTTACTTCCATCGGCCATACCATTACTATTGGCAAAGCTTTATAAACTCTGGCCGATAACCCGATTCAACTGTCGTCAGTGAGGCTTATAACATCGGTGAGGCTTTAAGTCCTTCCACTGATGTGCCGATACAACCAACTTGCATATACATTACTTGACTTGCTATAGCCGGTAATCTAATGTATTTCCAACCCAATTTCACCAATACGGCCGGTCATTTTTTGTATCTAACTCAATGTATCTTCTCAATGTACATTTGCAACATACATCCTCAATGTGCTTTTGCAACATACACACTCAACGTACTTTTACGATATACAAACGAAATGACTCTCGACATGCATTTGCGATATACACACAAAATGTATACTCGGTGAAACAACATGAATCTTACACCAATGTAAACCTCTGTAAACCCTACAGCTACACAGACCCTTTTCTCTGACAACCTAGCACATGATGATGCTAGGATCTCTCAGCACCATTGTACGCGATCCTACAAACACAACACCTAATGAACAAAACAAAAAAAATGAAGAAACTGTACAACGATTCCATCAATTTCGAAGAAATCTAACCGGTGGAATGGACTAAGAATCCATCTCGACCACAAAACAGAAATTTGATTTATACAGAGAAAAACCTAACAAATTCGAAATGACAGAAAGATACACAGAACAGGACTTTGTTTATTTTTTTTAGAAATGTGCATACATAGATACCCTATTTCACAATTGCATATCACACTCCTCTTCGATCTAATCTCATTACATTCGATCTACTCTAGGTATTTATCTACTCACCTTGAGTAGTACCAACCTGACTCCAAGCGGCTGGGAGACAACCGTCTAACAACCTCCAACTACCCTATTTTGGCATTATGTGATTATAAATTGACAACTGTCCTTGGGACTTACAAAATGAACCTAGATACAAACTGAAATGACATGCATTGGTCAAATAGACCTTATTACACGAATGGTCTTCTAGGACCTTATTGGAAACAACAAAAATGAACATCAGACACATCATGAAGTTAAATTCCTCATGGGGGCCACTGTGGATTAGGTGCTCCTGCACCATACACCCCACCAAGAAAAGAACTCATGCCCCATGAGTTAATTCTTTGTCTTGCTCCACCTTTATCCTCTATTGTCTCATGTCTTCCCCATGATCTATGGACTGCAACCTGCTTCCATGGAATCAAAGACTCATGCCTAGCATTGGAGGCTCTACTCACACCTTGCCATGAGTGAGTGCTTGCAACCAGACCTATCATTCACTTGCCATTCTTTCTTACTATCAGCTCTACCTAAACACCTACATGGGAAACCTTGGGTAATGCTTCTCGTACTATTGTTATGGCAGAATATGTTTGCCTATCAACTCTTGTTGGTTCTAGAGGACAAACAATGGTCCCTACTATGATAGCATCTTTTTCTTTCCAATCAACTTGTGGCTACTTGCAGACCTGCTCTTGGACCTTCTGCTGATCCATCTGATCTCCATCATCCAAAACTGAAATCACCTTCAAACTTTGATCCTTAGCAACCCCACTCCTTGAGGTATCCTCAACTTTCTTTGTGTCTTCTTCATTGAGCTTCACAAACTCTTTCTTACCCACCAAAATGACCTTGGTTGCCTTCTTTGCTTTAGCATCCTCCTGCAATGGTATCAGCACAAAAGTTCTCCCATCCTTCTTGATGGTGTAGGTGTTAGCATATCCATCATACAATGCTCGCCTATCAAATTGCCATGGCCTACCTAAAAGTAGGTGACAACATTCCATGGGCAAAATGTCCAATAAAACCCTATCCTGATATTCTCCAATCTAAAAATCAACATATGTTTGTTCATATACCAAAAGTCATTGATTATCACTTACCCAAGATGCTTTGTAAGGAGTTTGATGAGGAATCCTTTCTATGTTCAATTTATCCACCATTTCCTGAGATACCATATTATCTGTTGAACCAGAATCTATTACTACCTTGCATATTTTACCTTTGCTTTCTTCTCCTCAGGAACTTCCTCACATTCGAAATGAGTATCTAATGCAGCAATCCAATCGAGTAACTCTTCCTCATTTAAACTTCCACTATACTTTGGAACATCAATCTTTACCTTAGGTTTGTCATTCTTGACTGCCCTTAACAGTTTTGCAAATCTTTGATCTGCAGGATCCAGATCTTCATCTACATCTTCAAACTCTTCACCATCCTCTTCTTCTGAGTCACTTTCTTCCACTTCTCTTCTTTTGTTCATCTCCAAGGTTGCAAGTCTGGCTTGAAGGGCTTCTATAAGCTCTTTCATCTCCCTCATCTCTTTAGCATGCTTTTCCTTCATCTCTTGCAACTCTCTAGCAGTGCCAATATTTTTCGGAGGCATCTTGGTAACTTGTTTCTGCAACCTCTTAGTTCTTCTACTTCTGCATTCCCAATGATAGAACCGAACACACAACTGCCCAGACCTTTTGCTGGGCTCTGATACCAATTTAATGCAGAGTACACAGTGGAAGCTCTCAAAACATGGGTGAAATACCCATCATGCCCACAGTTTAAATAGATTAATGTTCAAATGGTTTTAAAACCCCCTCTTAAGGTCCTAACAATACTGAACCTCATACATTCTTTTATTATCAGCAAGACCATATGCTATCGGCCAACTTCAAAACCCTTTCGCCGACACACACCCATCATACTGATCACTTCGTTGTTGACTTACTTCCATCAGCCAGACCATTACTATCAGCAAAGCTTTATAAACTCTGGCCAATAACCTGATTCAACTATCATCGGTGAGACTTATAACATCGACGAGGCTTTAAGTCCTTCCATTGATGTGCCGATACAACCAACTTGCATATACATTATTTGACTTGCTATAGTCGATAATCTAATGTATTTCCAACCTGATTTCACTGATACGGCGGGTAATTTTTTTTTATCTTACTCAATGTATCTTCTCATTGTACATTCGTAACATACATCCTCAATGTACTTTTGCAACATACACACTCAACGTGTTTTTGCGATATACACATGAAATGACTCTCGACATGCATTTGTGATATACACACAAAATGTATACTCGGTGAAACAACACGATTCTTACACCAATGTAAACCTCTGCAAACCCTGTAGCTACACAGACCCTTTTCTTCGACAACCTAACACATGACGATGCTAGGATCTCTTAGCACCATTGTGCGCAATCCTGTAGACACAACACCCAACGAACAAAACAAAAAAAATGAAGAAATTGTACAACCATTCCACCGATTTCGAAGAAATCTAACCGGTGGAATGGACTAAGAATCCATCTCGACCACAAAACAGAAATTTGATTTATATAGAGTAAAACCTAATGAATTCGGAATGACAGAAAGATACATAGAACAAGACTTTGTTTATTTTTTTCAGAAATGTGCATACACAGATACCCTGTTTCACAATTGCATATCACACTTCTCTTCGATATGATCTCATTACATTCGATCTGCTCTGGGTATTTATCTACTCGCCCTAAGTAGTACCAACCTGACTCCAAGCAACTGGGAGACAACCGTTTAACAACCTCCTGTTAGTGCCTGAATTGACTGGTAGTTTTCTGAGCATTTTTCATTCAGGCACTCTCCCTAAGTATCCAAAAAATGTTCTAAGTAATTGACCTCCTCAGTATTTTTCAGCTGCATCATCATATTTTCTTGAGGAGGAGGTCATCATCATCATCTTTGTTTCGATGAAGGTCAGCATCATCATGTTCTCCGTCGACCGGTTTCTCATCGTCATCATCATATTCAGTTATCGGGTGATGTTTGGTCATTATCCTGATGATGCTGACGAGCTACAGTGCGCTTTGGTTTGTTTGCGGGGGTGATTTCTCAAGTATCCGGTGATCTTCCATTTATCACCTTGCGCAAACATGATGATGATGTTACCCTGATATTCTGAAGGGGTTATTCTTTGAGTTGTTCGACCTGACTTGCTTTTTCCTAAGGGTCGTCATCATCATCATATTTCCAGTTATCATCCTGCTGCTTGCGGAGGTCATCATATTTTCTGCCTTCATGATATTTCGCCGGGGTGATATTTTTATCATCGGGTGATCTTGGTTATGATCATCCTGATGATGATGTTGAAGAGTTCTAAGTGCGACCCGATATTCACTGGGGTCATCATATTTTGAACGTCAGGATGATCTTAGTCAATATCATCCTGATGATGTTGTATCACTTCTTGTTCTTTGTTTCTCATCCTGATGATGCTGACGTCATCCGTATATCAGGGTGATATCTTTCTTTCTGCCTATCTGCATCATGATATTTCCGAAGGAGGGGGTGATATTTTCATATCACCCGGATATATGTTTGTTCGAACATCATGATGATGTTGATATCAAGGAGATATCCGCCTGCCGGCTTCGTGCGCTATCTAGTGGGGGTGATCTTTTCAAGCATCATCATATTCATATTTCGCCCCGATCTTACAGAGGAGCTACAGTGCAACCTGATATTTGCACATCAGGAGGATATTTCCAAATATCCGGTTGTCTTCCGAATATCATGATGATGTTAATATGGTGATGACGTCATCAAGGTCCGGGGGGGGTCATATTTCTAACAGAGATCATCTTGTGGAGGTCCCCCGATATTTGCAAACATGATGATGACGTCATCCGGATATGAGGAGGTGCGCAGTAGGCAGATATGATGATGACGTCAGCAGGATATGATGATGATGTCATCAGGATGTTCATCGGCCAGACTTTTGTTATAAGCTCAGCAGGAGGATGTTCCTCCGGTGGATCTGGTTGTGCGGGTGAAGGCGAATATCATGCAGTTGTATTGCGAGAGGATGATGACGTCAGGGTGATATTTCGGGCAACAGGATATCATGCTGCTGAAGGATGATGATGATGAGGTCTATACTAGTGTCGTCAGGAGCAAAAGCACCGACATGATATATGCTCATGACCTAGTATATAAAGTGTTAAGGAGGTTGCTGCGGGGTGTATGTGGGATAATGTTATCCTGCATTTTCAAAATATCATGATGATGAGTCTCGGCGGGAAGTGGTTGCGATAAACTGTCTGATGTTCTTCCCGAGGCCGCGAGTTGGTGCGCCATCAATGGCGATTGTTGCAGAGGTATGGGCGATGGCGTGGGCTGATGTAGTACCTGATTGAAGATCTGAATCCCTAGGCGGCGGCGCAAGGCTCGAGAAATCTTCCTGTCTCCTCCCCTACCTGCTGCATTAATGTTTGAGCGCCATTTCTATGATACTGTATATCTGGCGGGAGTTTTGGTCAACCTGGTAATTAATGCTGAATACATCCTCCTGCTATTTAATGCAGACGATGTTATTCATTCATGGTTGTTGAAAGTTGTGAATCTTTGGCTCTGTAATCCAAAACTAGCTGATCTGGTTGCTCTGTACAGTTTATCTTGTGAGTTTATGTATCTCCTGTTGTAGGACTTGGCATGAATCCACTGGTTTCATGGTTGATCTTATATGAGTAATGCTATCTTAGCATGTGTTGTGTTAATTCTGTCTCCAGTATTGCATGTATTCTTCTTCTGGATCTGGATATTTGTGTGATGTTTAGATTCTAGAGCATAGAATTCCTATGTTGAATGTCTGATCTTTTAACCTCTGCTCAAGGGGCAGATTAAACTGTTTTCAGGTTGAACATTGGGAAGGGTATACTGCAGTAGGGATGCCATAAGTAGAGATAGCTCAACACTCTATATTGGGAGATATCTGCAAGGTAGATATCATGTGTATCCCCCTGAAATCCAGTTTTAGCTATTTATGCTGATCATTCACAGGTGTATGTCTACCGACTCCAAGCCCTGGATAGGCACCAATCACGCTGTGTTCTTGTGTTATACACCATGTCCAGCTTTGCATCCAAATTCATATCAAAACATTTCATACCTCCACCTGTTAGTTGTAGGAGTAGTATTAGGAACCCCCTGCATGCTCTCATACCCAACCAGACATTATGTCCAAGAATGTTGCCAGCCTTGTGATCTATCATGCAGATCTTGGTCCATACATGAGAGTATTCTGCCTGTTGTTGTCAAGTTAGATCTTTCTATCTTTGAGCTAGTCAAGGTTATATCTTGAGTTATAGGGATACCCCCCTTGGTGCGGCAGAACCAGAAGTGAAGGGGAGGAGCTCACGCAACCTCCTGTATTCAGTTGGCCTGAATCTGCCTGTGCATTAGAAGTGGCAAACCCTAATGCTGATTCAGAAGAAATGTCAACACCTCCAACTACCCTATTTTGGCATTATGTGATTATAAATTGACAAGTGTCCCTGGGACTTACAAAATGAACCTAGATACAAACTGAAATGACATGCATTGGTCAAATAGACCTTATTACACAAATGGTCTTCTAGGACCTTCTTGGAAACAACAAAAATGAACATCAGACACATCATGAAGTTAAATGCCTCATGGGGGCCACTGTGGATTAGGTGCTCCTGCACCAAAATGTCTTAATCTCATGACTTGAGACACAAAAAGTAAATGTCCTCAGTAAACTTAACTAACTAGGTGTGAAAAGGATCCAAGAGGGTAACCAATTAGACAATAATCATATTCACACCAACAACCCCCTTGAGTGAAACTTAGGGAGGAACAAAAAATACAAAGATGCAAAGATGAGTCTCAATAACTAGGCCTAATAAGGTACCCATGTTTAAAAGTCTCCAATATATGGATAAAAGGAGAAAACCTATAGAAAAAATCTTCCACAAAAGAGAGAACATGAGAAGGACTAAGAAGCATCCTCAAAATATGTCGTTGAGAGATTAGGAACATCAAGATGAACATGAAGAACTCCATGAAACATGAAGAACCTATAAACAACTATTATACTAAAGAATCTCCATTGAAATTAGGATGAAGATTAGAATCAAAGAGGCATAAATTTGTATGAGTGACCCCAATGAGACTACTTGAATAATGCACAAATGACTGCAAGGCAATGATTTAATTGTCAAAAATACAAATGCCAATAGTTGCAATATTGTTGATCAACTAAAGAAGATATAAGGTGGGCTCCATAAATAGGTATGTAGAATTATCTATATGGTATGTGTTCCATCACACTAAAATGTTGTTGGAGTATAGGACCACTGAGAGGGGAGGTGAATCAGTGGTCTATAATCTTTCAAACTTTTTACACCTTCAATTGTACTAGATAGAACGTTAAAGAGAATTTAAGAATCCTTCAGATACATATACATATATACAATGATATGAATGAGTATCAAAGTGCAAATATAGAGACAATCAAAGAAGAATCATGACACAATGTTTATGAGTGGAAAACCCTTAAAAAAGGATAAAAAATCACCCTTGAACCTGCACTTTATTATGCCTCATTGGCAAGAATTAAGACCTTCACTAGGTACATTTGATGTCTCACTGACAGGTATGTTGTCTCACTGACATATAACACACACTACAATTTGAATAAAAGTGGCTATATAGAGGGTTACTCTGTTTCTTTACATATCACAGATCTTATATCAATATTTGCAAAAAAAACATCTTACTGATGCAATCTCATCTTCTCATTCTAGGAGTCAGAAATTCTACAAACACGACCCTCTTTTTTTACATTATAAATCAAACTTCAACTACTAGTAATCTTACATAGATTACACTAATCTCTGCAAAGAACCATACTGATATGACAGTGACATCAACTTCAATATACTCCCTCTCTATGCATAACTTTCAAGATCATGAGAGGAAAGAAGAGATTATAGTCTTCAAATTTTCTTTACCTCTGTAGTGATCACAACCTTCTGCAATTACTCTCTCTGTCTAAATCACTTCACATCTTTATACAAACTAATGAACACGGTAAAAACTATTTCCCCTGCACATATAGTACACAGTCAAAATATATACTTTAAGAACATTTTCCTTCAGGTCTTGTTGTTAACTATTCGAATCACCATCAAGGAGAAGACCAACCATCCATACTATCTCTTAAATAAATTCGCTGGCCCACACAGAGTGGTTTACACAACAGCATAAACAATTAAGCATAACAACCATCGAAACTGCCCGTCAAATTAAAGATAATTAAATATTCGTTTTAATTCAAACCAAATTTAAATCTGTGCTATGGATTTAATCTTCACGCTCTTAGTAAATTTTAATTACAACCATTGATCACGTTTTGGGCGCCCGATATGAGAAACATTATCGGAGGAGCCAGTTTGATTAGGTTGAGGGATCGGTAGTACCACGAACTTAACCCCTTAACTTTGAAACTTAAGAGGCCTGTGACCTATGATAACAGGTCAATCTTCAATTAAAATAAAAAGATCCCTTTGTTGAGACGGGTAAACAAGGGTTTCAACTTAGTATATCTTAAGCACTTGATTTAGGGTTTGGATCCCTAAATCCCCAAAACTACATTAAACCCTTGACTTAAACAACGAAGACTTAAATAAGATTTTTAACCTTTAGACAATGACTTCAACAAAATAGAGATACTCTCATTTCCATTGAGCATTGTATCACCACTGAAGCATGATCTCATGAGGCATATCAAAGCATATCAAGCACATCAATTCACCAACCATACAAGGTTATCACAAACACTAAAACACTGCAGTACCATTTCAATATCCAACTTTGACATCAATGACAAATCATCAACAAATGCATGGGTAACCAACAATTGCATGTGTATAGCACATAGGAACAAAATCTAGACACGTAGATCGCTCTAAAATGAAACTAAGGAAACATTAAAATAAATAGTATGATACCACCATAATGTTGACAAGGGAAAGGTATGGTAGATCCATTAAAATTATGTCACAATGTAGTGCAATAAGGTAAACAAGCAATAATAGAAAGACCAATATGATGTACCTACAACTAAAATAGGGCATGCTTACACAAGACATACTTGCATGAAGGTAGACAAGGTTATGAATGCAAGGCACACAAAACTAACCTCTCATGACACTATTATAAAGGGTGTGCTCATACATGACATACTCACATGAAGGAATATGATGGTGTGATGGATAACTCAAAGCAAACACAAAAAACCCCCAAGGCACTTTATAAATAGTGTGAGTACAAGAATTACACAACATGATATGCAAGATCCCCAAAAATATAAGTATAATATGTGGCACTTTATTTTAGCATGTTTACAAATTTTAAAGTGCATACAATGGATTCTTATAATTTCCAAAAGCACCTAATGCTTAAAATATAATTCCATTACAAGATAAGAGGAAACACAAGGAACCATTGCAAAGTAAGTAGAAAATACATACTTTCCAAAAGATTGAACTAAAAGTGAAGTCCATATGCATAAGTTATGGTGGACTTCAAAGTTTTTAAAATGAGAACTACACAAAAAGATCAATGAGAAAATGGAAATTCTAGAAAAAATAGAAGCCCAAATAGAAAACCACCTATACCATCACAAAGAACATGAAATTTTATTCTACTTCAAAAAAATACTTAGAAAATGGACATTGTGTGAGCAAGAACAAGGCATTTGAAATTTAACTACAAAATAGAAAACTCCAATGGTGTAGAAGTAACAAACCCCAAAGGTCCAAATGAAGTCATCATGATGTCATGATGACATCATCACTAGAGTATAGTTGTGTGGCTAGAATATGCTCACAATCTTAGTAATATTCCCATATCACTTCTATCATTTTAGAAATTGACTTTGTCCTATGAAACCACCATACAAAATGTCAAAGTTTCTTTGATCTAGTGTGAAAGTGCTATTTAGAAAAAGGGTTGTTTCATTGGGTGTGTTAGCACAGTAAAATTTTCAAAATTTTACTATTTCCTTACTCCATCATATTTGAATAAACCCTGAGGAATATCCCAAAAGGACCATAATATAAAATTTTTGTATCTCATAAAATGTCTAGGGATGAGCAGTGTCAAATTTCATCAAAATCAATCCATCGGCAAGAGGTCGTGTGGCTTACACCGATACACAAGGAAATGTTTGAAAACAACCATCGGCGTGAAAATAGAGATCGGAAGAAGAATTATGGAGCTCACCGATGGAGTAAGCAACACCGATGACTTTACATCGGCAAGAAAGGCAAGTGGTCATGCCGATCGGTATGACAAATACCTATCGGATGATCTTTTAGAAGCTGCCCCGACGGTATATATCATACCGATGAAGCACTTTCGGCAAAAGTTTCACCGAACAGCATGCGAGGGTAACAAAGCAATAGTCATCGGTGAGAAATGAACCATCGGAATAGAAAACAAGTAAGCCTCCGATGATCAAGAGTCTTGGCGATAAGAAAGTCATGCCGATGGTCGCACCCACTTGAAATATGATACTACATGGCGTCGGGGATACAATTGAGGGGTCACGCCGATTGACTGTCCACGCCATAAAAAAAAACGTTGAGGTCCCCCAGACATTTCAAAAATCACGCCGATAAGAAGAGTTATGGCGATGTGACACTTCACAGCGATGAACATTGAATTGATCAGATAATTAATACAAAACGGCTACGAAGTTCATACGATCATTATAATTGCAAAAAACCGTCCGAGAGCAGAATACAGAAGAATTCGCAGGGCAAAAGCAAAGGCTTCCAATTCCAGCCGTCGAACGACAGGTACACATACACAAACCACTATATTGCCTGTATTTGAATTTCCTGCCAAATTTTTCAAAAATGGAAACTCCGGGGAAAGGAAAAGGAAGAAAATCACAAGGGGAAACCAGTAAACCAAAGAAGCAAAAAACTGATCAAACCCCTGAAGAAAAAGTCAAAGACAGAAAACTAAATCAGGACTTGATTGATCAGTTGCCTGGGTCAACTCCCAAGGCCAGGAGGTCTGCCCAACTCAGGGCAGAAGTAGAAAAATTGGAAGACAAACATAAGCGCCTGGGAGATATTTGGACCCCAATTAGGGGATATGAACTCTTCAGATTCCACTACAACAGAGGATTTAGAAATTCTCCTGTGTCAAACCCATGGCACATGAATTTAGGCAAACTGGTTGTACCTAATGTATTCTTGAATGTAGAACTCCTGCAACTGTTAGCCAGGCATTACAATTCAGGCCTGAAAGCTATCTGCAACCCTCAAGGAGAACCAATTGTACACCTATCAAAAAATGCTATTTGTGAGGTGTATGATTTGGATGATTTGTGCACTGTCCCTATTGTTTATGAAGATTTGGATAAAGAATACTGGAGAATGGATACAACCTACAATGGATGGAGGTTACCCATTCATAGACCCAGGATTGAAGGAGAAGTGATACCCTTGACTGAGAATGATGGCCCTCCCTTTCATGTATCCATTTTTGAACCATACATTCAATATACTTACTATTCTGTAGGCCAAGTCCTTGGCTCAGAGGTCCCTGAGTTCATGACTATTCCTCTAATGGTCATAACCTCTGATATTCAATGTCACAATGCCAGACAATTTGATTATGCCTCCTATGTTGCTACTAGAATAGACTCTGGTCTATCTGCAATAAAAAACAATGCTCCAGCATGCTCTTTTGAGCATTACTCGATGCTCATGCATATGATCTTATACTATGGCCAGGAAGTAGGATTGTGGCCAAATGAGTTTCAAGTTGTTGCTGCGGATAAGAAAGGGGAGAAGATACCTGTACAAATGTGGACCAGAATCTGGGATAGCAGGTATGCTAACTCCAGCTATGCTCAATTTGAAGAGCATTGTGTTAAAGTACTATATAGGTATTTCAACCACCCCTGTGAATATTCAATTTCAAATGAAATAAAAATATTCCTCAGACCAAAAGATTTTGGTGGCCCCCCTACTGTCACTCATAATTGGGGAGATTGGTATTGTTTTGAGGATGCTACTATGATCAGAGTGTATGGTTTTGAGGATGCTCCATTTATATTGCCTAAAACTGTCCCTGACAGAATTGCATATTTGGAAATAATTAGGCAAATGCATTGTTCAAATGTCATGCATCTAAGTTCGCATGATAAACAATCATTCATGCCTAGTACTTTGTGTTTTGGAGATTTTACTGTGGTTTCAAAAGAAGGATACAATCTCATTTTGGATAAACTAATGCATTATAACATGGTGACTGCTGAGGTGAGGAAAGGGTTTGACCCTGAGGGTTTCATTGACTATGCAAGAAGAAAACAAAATCTCAGTGGATACATGCACATACATTATCCACATGATGATGTCATTAGAAATTTGGAAGAGGCTGAAGTCGACTTGGTGGTAGAGAAATATAACAGAGATTTGAATGAAAAGAAAAAGCAGTTGGCAGAAGTTGAAGTGGTATCCTCTGAAGAGGAAGAATTGACTGAACAGCCACAAGATAAGACAATAGAAATGTCTAAAAGAAAAATGCAACAATATCAGCCTCCAGTTGTGATACATGATGAGGAGGGGTCTGCTGATGAAGATCCACGCCAAAAGGCTTATGATTCTTTTGTGTCAGATGATACATTCATTCATTCGAAGGAATTTAAATCATTCCTGTATAAATACAAGGGAAAAGAAATTAGAGAGTCAGTAGATAATGTTTCTGCTGACAATGAAAAATAGTTATTAGATATGTTAAAGGAGACAATGGATAAGGAAATGCAGGACATGACACCAAGCAGAGGCAGACAGCTGCTCAAAGATGCAGGGGTTATGATTTTTCCCGGTTTGGACTTAAATTCTGCTCTGGTTTTTGATAGCTTTTTGAATAATTCTGATGATAAGTATAAGCTTACTCCAGAAGGAGTTAATGAAGTCTATATGGGAACGAGATACAATAATGACGAAAATTCTTTAATGATATGGGCATTGTATCCTCCCCATAAGAAGACGGCCATCATAGACACTGAAAAAACTTTTGTCCATGTTATGACTTTCAGAGCAGGTGAAACTGACCCCATAATTACTGCAGACATTGGTATCAATGTTGCAAAGTTAAATAAAGCACAAGCTCAGATGTTAATCAAGGAAAGAGATGCTTATAAGCTGAATTGTGAAAGATTAACAAAAGAGAATGACTACTTGAAGGACGCTGTTAAGAGCACCTTTGGCCAATCTACGAAGAGAATAACTCAAGGTGAGAGCTCACAAAGTAGTCAAGTGATATCCCATGATCAGGCCAAACAAATTCAAATAGATGCATTTGTTACAATACTGCAGAGCAGGTATGCAAACATGGTACGGTGGTTAAACCAGTTTTGGGATAACTACTCGGAAAATCATAAAGCAGTCAAAGAACATGAAAGGCTTGATAAGAGAATACAAGAAAAGGTGATCGAGTTGCAAAACAGAGGTGCCACTGATGGCACAGATATCTCTGATGCAAGAGCATTGCTCAAACGGCACCAGAATTATTATGATAAACTCAAAGCTGATGCTAAGGAAGGGACTGATGCCTCAGACGCAGGGGTGCCCAGGATATTCAAAGATAATGGAGAGGTAAAGAGCAAAGAAGAGTGGACTGTTGATTGTCAAGTTATATTGCACAAAGCCACAGGAGCTCTAAAAGATAAAGCCTCTGTATCTATAGAAGTTTGCAAACAACTGGAGGAAATGGTCACCCTTGATATAATCACCAGGAGTGCAGTCGAGCTTACTGATTCTCACCGTGTGCAGGAGTACTTAGATCATCTGACAAAAGTCTATTTATGGCTAAACAGAGCCTAATTAAGCTTATGTAATTATTGTTTGTATTGGTTAAAATCCCAAGAGACTTATTGAAGAGTTGTATCTCTTCATGAAAATATCTATATAAGTTCAAACAATCTATGCTGAAAAATCATCAGCAGTAGAAGATATTCATATATACATATACATAATATTCCAAAATGACCGTGTTGCATATTTTATTTTGAAGAAGAAATTTGAAGTTCTCTGATTCAGTATTTCTACTTTGGTATCAGTTATTTGTTGAAATTATTCAATCGTGTGGCTGTCTCCATTTCTGCATTTCCCTGTTATTTAGATTAAGATATCAAGTATATATTTAATCTGTCAATACACATTCGCTGTATCTGTGTGATTAATTCGGTTGGTGTCCATCCTAAGGAATTAAACCCTTCTGATTTATTCACAGTAGCCTGGAAGTAGTAAGTTGGGATTACTAAGTAGAGCCATATAATTAGGATTGACACACTGTCTCCAGTAAAATATTATCTGTTAATCTTGTCTTTTCATTTCATTTGGTTCCTTCAAGTAAGGATTAAAGTACCTTCTGGTGAATTATAAGATATCTGATTTTATTTGGTTGGATTATCAAGAAGAGTCTGTCAGTCATTTACTTGCACGTTTATACAAGCTATAAACCAGAACTGTGCCAAATATCTAGAATCATTACCATTTAGAAACTACTGTTCTTAGTCCTTCAAATTGACTCTGTTACCCAGCAAGGCACTGGTCTCATTCAACTCATTAATTAAAACCTTTTTTGATATTGCTTATACAATTTCTGCCAATCACTTATTAAATATTACACATAGAATTAATTAGTCAGCTTTGTCATCTATCCTACATCCTATGCCATTGTAGATAGACCTAGTTAGTCCATTCATCCACACTCAGACTGCTTTAATATTTCAAGGTTCACCCACCTAGGTGTAGCAGGACCTAAAGTGTAGGAAATCATCAAACCTTGAAGGTTGATTTCGTCAAGTTAGTTCAAAAACGTTGCAAATCCAAATATAGAGCCTGGCATCCTCTTAGGATTAGTAACTTGCATTTTTGAGACCTAACAGGGTGGTTGGTAAAGAGAAGAGCAGAGGAAATAGGTAGAGAAACTATTAATGGTGGAGCCACCAATTATGAGTGGAGTGTTATGCGTATCACCTAAGTGCTTACCGCGTAGTTTAATTGGTAGGCCAAAGGGGGGCTTGTAGTCCTAATGGCGAAAAAACCCTATAGTATTTGTAGTACTCACATTTTTGTACACTGCAAAGGGATTTGATGGTATAGGGGTCTATAGACCTTGTACCAAATAAGGATTTTTAATTAAAACCTTAAAATTTTATAAACAAAATATACGATGAGACTATGTTGAATGATGCCAAAAATTGTAGAACTATATAGGTATGATGAAGAGGTAGTATGGCCTTTGTAGATGTAGTATACTAATCATACGATGGTATAGATTATACAAACCATATAGAATTGCACATAACCACTAATGGAGACACCCTTAAAAAGCCTAAATTTCAAGCACAAGTAAAAATCATCAATTTTACTAATGATTCATAGGTTTTTGGGCCTTCTAGACTCAACAGTCAGGTTAGTTTCACTCCAAGATGCACAATATGAAAGAGATTGACAAAAATCTCGTAAACAATATGTAACATCGTAAAATGTGCACGCCACTATTTTACACCTTGTTTAGCTCCTAGATGGGCCTCAAATGTTTTACCCTTGTCAATTAGGACCTATTTTAATACCGTTTTAAGCATTAAGCATGTAATACTTGATCCATATGCATGAAACTTGGAAAAGAACTATTATATATGGAAAGTGGGAATGATGATTGAGGTTGTGTTTTACATAGATTTAATCAAACCCCCTTTTAGATATAATCATTCAAGGACATAAACCGAGTTAAGTCACTTCTCCTGCAAGAGGACTCAACTATAGGTTTGGTGTCACTTTGAGATGATAAGGAAAGTTGGAATATATTGATAAATTTGTTAAACCCTAGTCCGATTATGCCTTAAACCCTAATTATATGAAATCATATACAAACGGACGAAATACAGAAAATGATTGCACAAAAAGGCACTAAATACAAATTAGAAACATACCAAGATTCAGATTTTGAAAATCGGAAACCTCAAGGACACTGGGGCGGGCACCCTAGTCTAACAAGCCACTTTTTTCGTAGATCTAGAACTATGAGTTGATGAAGTCTGCAACTTGTTTCAGAGTTTCCGACAATGGTAATTTGGAGGACACAGGGGTGGGTACCCTTGTCCAAAAAGGAATATTCTTCACTCTTTTCTTCATATCCCAAATCTTTATCCTCTGCTCTGATCTTAGGTGCAACAAGCCTCTCCACAAGATCCTACACCTATAACCTACAATCACAAGAGAGGGGTTGGAGTTGTGGTGTTTAGGAGCTTGCCTCAGTCAAGCCTTGGAATGACATTCAAGCCTTCCAACACCATTGTTAGATAGAGTGTGTGTCCTTGGTGGATAGAGGCAAACTCAAATGATAAGATAGATTGATTGAAACATAAAATAGATATCACCTTGGAGGTGAAGCCTTCACGGGGAAATGAAGATCTTTCACACCATGAGGAGATGGACTGATGAAGCCAAATCTACAACAAAACACATACAAACACAACACAATACTACTCTGCAACACAATGAAAGATTTGAATATCTTTAGCTCAATATCACAAGTTCAAATTATCCATCTAGGTTTAAAATGAAGTCCTAAACATGTTTATATATACATTCCAGCTAACATTCATAATTCAAATTGAAAAGGTCGACAAAGGGAAACCTTTTAACGGTCATTAACTGACACTTTAAAATTTGGGTCCCGACAAAATAGGTTAGGACTAGGGTGGGGGTACCTAAGTCCAGAGGCCTTTTTTTGGTTTTGATTAAGCATTGAAGTGGACCCCTAAGCCCCATTTGTCATGGGTTTTGGGGGATTTTACTCTGGGACAACTTTTCAATATGCATGATTAATCTAAGGGGACCTAGGAGATAAACTTAGGAGGTAAAAGTCCTAGGGGGACATTTTATGACATAACATTTGGAACCCACTTTAATGTATGTATGATCTTACGATCCATGCATGCATTAAAGTACGGTAAAAAAAATATCAAACACGCAAGGCACATGAAGCTAAGGCATGCACAAAGATTGAGGAACTATTTCTAGCCCCAAATTTCAGGTAAGCACTAGAAGACACACAAGACACAATGAAGATAGTAGGAAGCACACAAAACATAGAGAATACAGTGGAAGCACACAAAACACGGTGAACACATGAGAGCAGTCATGCAAAACATGATAAATACATTGATATAATATTTTCAATATAACATTTTCATATATGCAATAAAATTCTAAGGGGTTGGGGGAGCTCATTGCTACGCCCTTGAAATTGCCAACAACATGCAATACAAAACCCAAAATGTAAGGGGAGCTCATCACTATGCCCTTGATACTACACCAGGGGGAAAACACGTCATACAAAGCCTAAGTGTGGAGGGAGCTCATCGCTATGCCCTTGATACCACACACGAGGGAAGACAAACAAAATAAACCTGAGTGTGGGGGGATCTCATCACTACACCCTTGATACCACACATGGGGGAAGACACATAAAGAAAACACACGGAAAACACAAGTGTTATATAGCATGCCATAGACATACAATACGTCTTATACATGGAAAACACGGGTGATAGAAGCAACTTATTGCTAAGTCCCACCATCTAAAACATGTTGCAGACACACCTGATGGTTGGGCTTATGCCACAACTATCAAAGATACACTTAAGGGAGGATAGCTCAAGATCCAACCCCGCCTCCCAGTGAGGACTTTGTGTAAAAGGATGTGCACTAGCTAAAGAGATACACCATCCCACCTTCTGCAGAAGGGATTTCTATAAAAGGATATGCACTAGATCAAGAGATACATTATCCCACCTTGCAGAGAGGGCTTTTTGATTGAAATTTATATAAGGATGTGCACTTTCTCAAGAGATACAACATCCCACCTCGCAGAGTGGGCTTACAAACATGCTTTGTTCGTGCCAAAATCATCAGATAGATACCATTATATATGCCCCCACTTTAAGGTGATTGATGTCACGTACCGATATCAAGCACATTAAGGTAGAGAGAAAACATGCAAGGGAACAAGAGCTTTCGTAAAGCCCATGCCCTCAAGGTGACATGTGCTTATGATCTTCAAATGTTCCCACAAACACATTGATATAATATGCTAAGATAAACAACAAGAAATGTTAGAAATCTTACTCTCAGATAACAACCATATCACATTATGAAATCTATGCATGAAAATAGTCACATCAAGGACCAAGGCTATACTCATGGGTTCAGAGCTAAGTATAACCATTGGGCTATACTACATGTACCTTAGAATCAAGCATAGCAACAAAGTGAGATAACAATAACAGTGTACAAGAGTAGATTGAGTGGATTGTAAAATGTTAGTCACAAGAAATACCATAAGATGATACATCGCATGGAGTGATTCTACTAGTCAAGCGTCAGATATATATCTATATCAACCCCATCTTCATATATGGACTAGGTCCATTTTTGCTTTCTCGTTGAAGGGACACACGGTCCATATCAATATTAATTTGTTTTCGTCATCTGCCAACTAGGTAGAATCACTGAAGAAGGTAAACAATAAAAATGAGAGAGGAGAGAAAGTTCCTTAGGAACACCATGTAGGAGGATGCCCCCAAAACACCCCCCACAATGTTATACCCATAAGGCATGACACACAACAATAAAATAGAGGATATAGAATGATAGAAGAATGATGAAACAAATAGAAGAATGGTCACAATAGAGGTGGTCTCTTGATATCCTTGACCTTTCAAGAGTATTAAGGGTCATCCAAGGAGACCTAAACAACACATAACATGTCACGAGGGAACACAACACATAAGAGGAGGCCACATAAGTGATCTAAAAGGCATGTTATGACAAAGGTGCCCAATAGGGTTAGAAATACTTACCTGTTATCTTTGATTCCAATCTTTACATTTATTATCAAAGATTTGTCCCTTGTTCTTCCTTCTTGGTGAATTATATTATCCACATTGTCCTGAAGGTTTTCTCTTGCAATATTCAAGGATGGTAGATAAGGAGCCTCATAGATCCCCATTTCAGTTGAGTGAGGTAATGAAGGAGCTAGTAAAATGCCCATTTCGATCAGTTTGTAGGGTGTTGGGATACCTTGGTTGTTACGAACAGTATGTTGTTTTATGTTCTCTAACCAAGGTATGTAAGTGTTCAGGTAAGGGTGTGTGATCCAGTTTTTTGCTTAAGATGTAGTTAAGAAGTTTTTGAAGATTGGTTGATGAATTTTCAGTGTCTATAGGTTGAAGAAGTTGCTTACAAAGAGAGTCTACATCATCCAATTTGCTTCATCTTGGCTAGGGAGAGCATGAAGAGATGGTAGAGTAGTGTTAAGGAATGTCTGAATGATTTCTTCTTCTTGTGCCAAAATATCCTTACCAGGTGAGGTTATGTTGGGAGAAGACTTCAAATTATTACATAAATCATCTGGGGCTATGTTAGCCTCATATGTCTTAGAAATGATGTCCATTATATCATCATGAAATGTAGGTAGAGAAGAAGGAATGTCTTCATCATTACATTCTTTGGTATCTTCCATGGAGATGAAATTAGTGATATTTTCCAAGATCGAAGGGTAGATACCCATGAGAGTGGTGGAACTTTCAAAATCAGATATGAAACATAGAATTTTGTATGTAGAGCTCATGGAAATGTCAATATCATAGATATGTGCTATTTGTCGTAGGACTTGAGGATACTTGTCAGTGAATTTATAGAAATTATCAACATCTATGATGCATGCAAATAAAGCTTCCAAAGATGAATGATAAGATGCATCCATGATGAATAGACTATTTCGAACTAACACACTTGTTTGAGGAAAACGAGTTATTAAAAACACATGAAGTTCACAAAAAAAAAAGTGAGTAGCAAAAAAAGTACTACACAACAAGGAAAAGTGTATGATTTTAAAGTTTTTGATCAAGGAAATGTGAATAAGGTGTATAAACACTTAGTGTTGAAATACACATTGTGTAATTAAAAATATGTCAATTTTCAATCTAAAGCATTGAATAATGCACAATTTCCAAATGATAGATGAATATATGCTTTTAAATTGATGTAAGATCTAAAATGAAAGATATTTATGACAAATGCAATGAAACAAAGCAAAACTATGCTTGCTTATGCACCTAAAATGCTCAATTTTTTCACTTTTTCAATGTAAATACACAAAAAATGTTATAAAATTATGCATAATGATGGATGAATGGAATATAATATGATATAATGTGTAAAATAACTCAAATAATATTTAAAAATGATGCCAACATGCTACAATGCTCAATGCAAAGTCAAAATTAAGGCAAGATGAATGAATATGTTCAAGTTTTTATTGAAATACACAATGTGTAAATGCAAAATTTGAGATCTAAATGAAAAAACACACAATGATGATACACTATAGTCCAAATCAGATTTTAAAGAGTGTTAGAATAAGTAATAAAATCTGAAACAAGATTTTAATTACAAACCCTAGCTTTTGAAATTACTAGGTTATATGAAAAATGCAAAATTTCAAGAAAAACCCTAGCAAATGAGAGATGCAAATGCAAGGTAAATGATGATAAAAAGATAAAATGCTATAATTTATCTCATATCTAATGTAAATATTAGAAAATTAAATGTTTTCAATGATATGCAAGGAAAATAGTGCAAACCATGCCTTAATGCAAGCCAAAAATGCCTATTTTTTTCAAATTTTTCAAATTTATGCAAGATTTTTTACTATATGATGATGAATATGATATAAATCAATGCAAGACTAATTAAAACACTTAGAAAGATGCAAGTCTAGTAAAAACACAAGTTCACCAAAATGTTATATATGAAAAGTGGGAATGATGATTGAGGTAGTGTTTTAGATAGATTTAATCGAACCTGGCTTTCACATATAATCTTTCAAGGACATAAATTGAGTTAAGTCACTTCTCCTACAAGAGGACTCAACTATAGGTTTGGTGTTACTTTGGGATGATAAGGAAAGTTGGAATATATTGATAAATTTGTTAAACCCTAGTTCAATTATGCCTCAAACCCTAATTATATGAAATCGTATATAGATGGACAAAACATGAAAAATGATCACATAAAAAGGCACTAAATGCAGATTAGAAACATACCAGGATTCATATTCTGGAAAGTGGAAAATTCAGGGACACTGGGGCGGCCACCCTAGTTTAACAAGCCACTTTTTTCACAGATCTGGAACTGTGAGGTGATGAAGTCTGCAACCTATTTCAGAGTTTCTGATAATGGCAATCTGGAGGACACAGGGGTGGGCACCATTGTCTAGAAAGGAATATTCTTCACTCTTTTCTTTAGATCCCAAATCTTTATCCTCTACTCTGATCTTAGGTGCAAATCCTCTCCACAAGATCCTGCACTTGTAACCTACAATCACAAGAGAGGGGTTGGGGTTGTGGTGTTTAGGAGCTTGCCTCAGTCAAGCCTTGGAATGACATTCAAGCCTTCCAACATCATTGTTAGATAGAGTGTGTTTCCTTGGTGGACAGAGGCAAAATCAAATGATAAGATAGATTGGTTGAAACATAAAATAGATATCACCTTAGAGGTGAAGCCTTCACGGGGAAATGAAGATCTTTCACACCATGAGGAGATGGATTGATGAAGCCAAATTTGCAACAAAACACATACAAACACAACACAATAGTGCTCTCCAACACAATGAAAGCCTTGAATATCTTTAGCTCAATATCACAAGTTCACATTATCCATCTAGGTTTAAAATGAAGTCCTAAACATGTTTATATATGCATTCCCACTAACATTCATAATTCAAATTGAGAAGGCTGACAAAGGGAAACCTTTTAACAGTCATTAAACGACACTTTAAAATTTGGGTCTCAATAAAATAGGTTTGGACTAGGGCATGGGTACCCAAGTCCAGAGGCCTATTTTTGGTCTTGATTAAGCATTGAAGTGGACCCCTAAGCCCCATTTGTCATGGGTTTCGGGGGATTTTGCTTCGGGACAAGTTTTACATATGCATGAAATTAATCTAAGGGGACCTAGGAGCTAAAATTAGGAGGTAAAAATGACATAACAAGAACAATAAGGTAGGGCTAAGAAGACTTTAAGTGCCCCTTTTTAGGAATTAAGTGGCTAAAGGACCAAGGCACCCAAGCACCCTAGGCCCTCCTTTAGCCTTGCCTGAAATTTGTACCTTGTCAGCTTGGGCCCTCTAAGACATTCCTAATGTCAGCCTTATGTGGTTTAATTCCCCAAAAATTGAAGGGAATGCATATAAAAGTAAGTTAAGTCATTCATTTGTACATCTTCCTCTAATCTAACTCTATCTAGAAAATATTCACACTCTAGCTCTCTTTCTCTCTATACATCATACTCTATATTATAGATTATTGCTACAACACTAACATATTGTAGGTCTTGTGAAGATCTTTGGAGGCTAAACCAACTTCTTGTCTCAAGTTTTGACTCTGTCTACATGCATACAAGGGTTTCAATGCTCATGGTGACTTCCTTCCTTTGTGCTTTGAGTTAGCATTCCATTCTACTTTAGATTTGCCTCTGCCCTCCTAGGGCATGCTCTCTTTATCAATCATCTTTTCTATTATGGAGGTGGAAACACCATTCATAGGGCTTGACTGAGGCAAGCTCCTAAATAGTACCAAACTATTTTCCTTTTTGCATGTGTGTAGGTTAGATGAACAGGTTTCAGGAGCTAATTTATGGAGAGAAGATAGAACTTGTAGGTATAGACCTGACTGCGACATCAGTTTCTACTAACCCTAATTAGGGTTTGGGGCACCCAAGTGCCCTTATCCTTGGTATTTTGACCTCCAGAATCAGGTCCTCTATTCCCTGATCTCAATGCTTCTTTCAAATTGTTCATATCTATTTTTGATTGTCTGTTATGCTCTAATCTTTGTCAACTAGGGTTTCATGTCTTAACTCTAGCTTGATTGATTGAATGTGGTTAATTCCTTCTAAATACAATAAAAGGGTAGGGCCCCTATAATTTGGCTCTCCTTCTTGGGTAGAAGTCGAGCTCAATTTGTGCCCTGATATTTTGTAGAAGAGGGTTTGACCTAGTTTGATCTATTGAGCTAGTCTCTCTTTTCTACATTACACAATATATGGGGTTTGTAGATATAGAGCTCTGATACCATGTGAAAGTCACAAAAGAATCACAAGAGCCAAAGATCTCTACAAAACTAATGAAATCTTCCATAAAGGAGAGACGTAATAAAGAATGTCATATTGCCAACAATTGGCATTATGCATATAATAGCCCTTGCTTATATAGGCAAGGGTGAAACCTAGGACACATAAGATTATGACAAGTGTCTTGATCTTATGATTTGAGACACAAAAAATAAATTCCCCAAGTAAACATAACTAACTAGGTGTGAAAAGGACCCAAGAAGGTAACCAAATAGAGAATAACCCTATTTAGACCAACAAGATCATCACATAAGCCATAGTGATATGAGAGTAAGTTGTAACAATATAATCATTTAAGATATAAATATAAACTTGTTTTATGATAAAGTAAGATGTGGCAATGTTGGATCAAATAGTAATGTATAGCAATGTTAGATTAAGGTAACATGAAATAACAATATGAGATCAATGATTTGACATGATACAACAATGTGAGGCCAAAATAGGCATGAAATAAAAATGTAAGATCAATGATATTCTCTGAATTTGAAAGATATATGAATAATGTATCATAAATTATTAGAATAACTAGATATATTGAATGATGCATGCATAGAAAATAATTCTATCAAGAGACTATATTAATCAATATAGGAATAAATCATGAAAGGAGGACCATAAGGTGAGGTCTAGAAATGTAGGGGCTAGAGGTTAATGACAATGTGAGAGTGACAAGACAAGGTGATACAAGGCAAGAGATCAAAAATTTGAAAGGAATGGATTAATAGATCAAGAATAAACAAAGACAAAGACCAAGGGAAGAGTAAAATAAGTAATGAAAATATAGAGATAAAGTTGATTAAACATCCCCCCATGCAAGAATATGAAGTAAACATAAAAATCAAACAAAGTACACATGCCCAAGTGGGGAAAAATATAAATAAGCTATAGAGATCCCAAAAGACAAAGTAGATAGGAAAAGTGAACAAGGCTGAGGACAAACTGAAAGATGAATGAAAAATAGTAATAGTGATATATAAGTAATGGATTCATCTCTCATATGAGGTTGTTTCTCTTTTATAGTATGTGTTACATCAATGTGTATCTTCCCTTGTCTATAAATTATTAAATTTTATATTCGAAGGTAATTCCTTTATGCATAGAATATCCATGTGTATAATGAGAGGCACATTTAGAACAAGAACCAAAATATGAATTAGTGTAAATCATTTCTAAGTTTGTGCTACTATTATATGAACAAGATCTAGAGAAATAGTAAATTAAAGCATGATCTAGATTAGAAAATGACATATATAGAGAAAAAACAATCAATCAAACCATTTTAAAGATCTACCACATAAGTACAACCTAAACTTTCTAATAGAATTTTCATTTACATGATATAATTAGCAAGTAAGAAAGATTTTACATAGAAAGAAGAATCCATAGAACCATCATATTCATTATATAGTATTTCCTCACTAAGAGTTATAATATCAATTTAAAAACACAATGAGGTATAAATACATCCAATTTGATAAACCAATGTATCACATCAAGGTGCAAGAAACCATGTGACATATGAGGAGTAGTAGAATAATCATCATAAATCTCAACACCATACATAAAACAATGTAGCTTATCAAAGGAACATGGCTCTATAGAATCATGGTACATAGAAAGAGCATGAAAAAGATAACCAACAGAATGCACAACACTAGGGTAATCCTTATAAATACATGCAACTCCAAATAAACAATCATATATATAATCCTAGGAGATGATACATAATATAGAAGATCATCATGACACGTGACCAAATGATCATCATGAAATGCAACAATGTTATGAGTAGGAAATAAGATTATGTCATCAATGCTTGTCCTAAAAAGTGTGTCACTTGAGGTGGATCATCACTAGGCATGTACTCATCATTATCACAATCCATATGATCCTCATTAGGCTTACTATAATATTTATAACATGAGGACATAGAAGCCATATGATGTGTATGAATAATATCACATGCAAGCACTATATCATCATCTATAAGTAGATATGCACATGGTAGACATGCTTATAGGTATAACATCATTGAAAACATGTACAACGTTATCACTCTCCATGCAAGAAGGATGTAAGTTGTGATAATCATGAAGAAGTGAAGTAAGAGTTTCTACTAAGGAAGGAAACATAGTGATAATATCCAAAAAAATGAGTAAGAACATAAATAATCATGCCATGCTTCAATATCTAATGTGACTCCATTAGTATGATACGACACCATAAGTAACTAAAGCATATTGGGATCACATATCACAAAATGTGTTAAGACAAAAATCATTAATGACAATATGAAGAGAGGCTAAGGATGGAGAACTAGGAGTATCAATAGTGTGAACAATAAAGATTTATCCAATGATCTAGAGTTTAAAGGATATTGAAGGAAAGTGTACAAAAGCTTATCAAAAGTGTATAATTAGATAATGCACCATATCATCAGTCCCAAATTAAATTGAAACATAGATGAAAATCAAACCCTAGTTACTAATCAAGGGTGGGTAGGTTGAGTAAGAGATAACTAAGTAATACAACAACAAACCCTAAAAGAAGGATATGCCAAATAATAGGAATAAATCAAACAAATCAAATCTAAAAATGATAAAATAAAAAATAAATGTATATTTGGAATACCTAAATAGGATTTCAAGGTTGGGTAAGGATGCCAAGTTCACCAAAATAAAAAGGAAAAATAATTACTCATTAATTGAATGATCTAGGTTAATTAATCAAATGCACAATAATTAGGCACAAATCAACTTAAATTAATTTTAGTTTGATGGGGTGTCAATAGATCATATCAAGTAATATCAGATAATAAGTGCAATCACACTAACTAGTAATAAAATAAAGAGAGAATACTTAGCTTTGTGATCGAAGAATGTGTGCCAATTGATGAAGACAATGATATCTATGCTCCTTGGAATCTAGAAATGCCCTAAACAATCTTGCAAGTGGATCAAAATTAGAATATTCATCTTTGCTTTACATTGTGTCCACTTCATCATTCTAGATCTAGTTCGTGTCTGTCAACTCACTTTGTATCCATGAAACTAATATTTGATGATGTCTATATTTTTCCATGTGAACTCCCAAAAAATAGGTCTAATGCTAGAAAGTGATAATTTCAAGGTTTATCTGTCAAGCTAGTGGCATTTAAAAATATTTTGATAGATAACAAGCTTTAGACATGCCCATGAGTTCTAGAATGCTTGCTAGGTGTTTCACATGTATTTGGATGTATCTATGATTTGATATGACAAATGCAAATGATTGTTCTTATATATCCTTGTATTGAGAGGTTCTTGAAATGTTCTTCAAATGGTAGATACGATCGAATGATTATAATTGAATACAACATGAATGTCCTTTTATACATAAACATAACACAAAATTGTGAAAATTTGTGCAAAGTTAGCCTAAGACCAAAGTGTGAGGTGAGGTCAATCAACTAAAAGTTTAATTTTGATTTTGCAATTAAAATGATCAAGATTGTAGTTGCAAAGACAACCTTGCACATGTAAACATGACCTAGATCACACAACCATACTAGATCAATATCCAAGATGGTTTGAATTAGTTGAATGATTATAATCATATAGAAGCCAATTAGACTATGATTATATCCACATAAGCCTAGAGAAAAGTAATAAACATACAACTAGGTGTAAGCAAAGCTAAATACATGGACCTAAGTATGTATAAAATTATGCCATTTGTAACTACACAAATATAATAAGACATTACCTCAAATTAATCACGAAACTAAATTAAAAAATGCATCAAAAATAGCTTTTCACCATTAAAATATTAATTATTACATATTATTCATAATTATTTCTAATTAAAACCATTTAACATGTTTAATGAGTGTTGTAACTTTAAAATTTCTTTAAAAATAAAACACACAACATTACAAAGAGAATAAGATATAAAGATTTCCGTCCACTTTTAAAAATTAATACACAAATCTACAAGCAATTATTTTTCTCATATTTAATTTTAAAATTTATAAAATACAATTTTTTTTTTTTAATAATTTGAAAGCCGTGCCCCCAAATCCAATCACTTATGAATGCATTATAAATAAATAATATATAAACCCTGCTCTTTCGAGAGCTTTCTACTTCAACTTGACCATGTTTCAAATAGTAATATTTTATATCTTTAACAATAAGAGTTTTTAAAATGTACTTTAGATTTTTGATGACTTTATTCTGCCGAGCGGACAGCGTTTTAGTGGGCCCATCTTTAATGTAAACTTCTACCTTTGCCCATCGCTTCCAAAGAAAATTTGGATGGCTCTCCTCATTTCTCTCTCCATTCTTTAATTCTTTGGAAAATTATATATATTTTTTGGTAAGTGCGTGACAGTGGAAGCTCAGCTTAGCCGCACATATCCCAGATTATCCGACGCACTTGGAAAAAACAAAGAACGCACGTATATCTCGTGCGCGGCTTTAGAAGATGCCACTATGAAAAAGAAATGGGAAGTGATTGAAGAGCTTCCCGTTATTTTACTTTTTTAACACATTGAGGGTGAGATGTCCACACCGAATGGGTGGGTTTATTCTATAGTTATATATTTAATTTAAAATGTTAAATAGGGATGTAGGGATTAAGATGGGTTTTTAGGAATGAGTGATGATGGTATATGTTAGAATAAGGTTATGAGTTGAATTTCACATGAGAATATATGTGTAGATTTGTTATTGTATAAAACATAGTCTAATCCAAGTGGGCCCAAAAAATAAAGGAAAAGTGTATGGCTATGTGATTTTCATTCTTACATTTTGCCCTCCACTTTGACGTGTGTACAAATGATGATGAGGATGTCTATCGAAGTGAAACAAATAGTCAACATCAAAATTCAATATTTTTAAATACTTGAAAAAATATGAATATGGATGATGATTAATATACTCTCCTTGTGCAATGTGTGTTCCATTAGAAACTTACAAAAAGAAGATTCATGCAATGACTAGCACCTCTCACATTTAAAATAGGCACTAACTACAACTTGTTAAAAAACATTCGAAAACACGATTAGTAGAAAGGAGAAGGGTAAGAGATTCCATCTAAGCAAAATGTGTAAGGGTCTTTACTAGTTACAAACTAGTATGTTTAATGGCCACTCTTGTGTATGTCTTGTGTGCTTTTTAATTTTATCCTATATGTTGTATCGAATGTTTTATCAGTGTATTGTGTGATTCTTGGGTTTTGATCCATTGCATTGAACTTGTCGATGAGGTCTATGGTGCTATTGAGGTGTTCTAATGGTGTATTCTGGATGTTTTGGTGGAGATGTTTTGTATGACCATCAAGTTGTTTCTGATGAGGTTTTGTATTAGCATTAGATTTCCAATTATGCATTATGGGATGCATATGTTGTGCCTGTGTATGTTAGATCATTACAGTGTTTCAGCTTCATTATTTTCATTATATTCATTATAGTTCATTATTCATGTTAGATGTAATGTTTAGTTGGTTTATATGATATGATGTCACATTGGGTGTTTATGCTTTGCTTAGGCTATTGTATATGAGTAGGTACACCTGATATTTACCCTAAGTGTGTAGGTGTAGGGTTATTTCAGATTGATGGTTATAAATGAGATGCTCGTATTGGGTTAACATCTATGTTAACCCTTATCTCGTTCGATTCGGGTATGAGATGGATCTTGTGTATCCATGTGTTAACTCTGATCCAAATCTATGGTGATTCTAGAATCTATGTGTCATGAAAAGCCATAAAGTGTGGAAATCCCTTGTGTGGGTTTAATTGTGTTTTAGTGTTTTGCATTTAAAATTATCCTGAAATGTATGCTTGGCATATTTGTTGAAAAGATATTTAAATGTGCTTGTTAGAAAGTATTTCTATCATTTTATTATTCCTTGGGAAAAGTGAAAATATAATGAAGACTATTTCATTAGAGAATTAAAATATATTGCATGAGAAAAATAGAATTATATTATAAAAGGGAAGTATGTTGATTAAATTGCCTTATGGGAATCTTATTATTATGGGATTTTAATTAAATAGCTTTAATTTAAATAAAAATGTTATTGTTATTCAAAATTATTAAATTTTAAAAAAGGCCCTTTGTAATATCCATTTTGAATGTGAAAAGGAGGAAAAAAAGGAAAAGGTTTAGGGAATTATAGAAAAGGAGAAGGAAAGGGCATTTTCATTGACTTTTTGCATTTTATAAGAATAACTCTTTCTCTCAATTTTCCTCTCCTTTATAAAAGAAAATTCTTGCTTGGAAAAGATTGCTTGGACTTGGTGTTTGCTTGGTGATTGCAGTTGTTTAGAAAAGATTGCTTGAATTCAAAAAAAGATTGCCTTCATTTTGAGGTAATTCTCCTATTTGTATTTTAATTTAAAAAGTTTAAAATTTGAATGGAAATCTCCACTACCATGCCTATACTAGGTGGAAGATATGGCCTTCATGTTGTAGGGTGAATTTGGTTGAAGATTTTAGGTGTTGAATGCATATTTAATTGTAGGGTTTTAAATTGTGAAAAGTTCATTTTAGATCCATTATTATAGAATTTTTTAATTGGAATCTCCTTCTCTCAATTTTGTTAAGAATTGTGGATGTTGGGTGGATTTTGCATAATAGGTAGCTTTAAATTTTATAATTCCTCTCAAAAATAAAAATGGAATTTTTTTGAAGGTTGCATGGGACTCCATTAATGTTTTAGCCTTTTCTTTCTCCTTTGGTTGTTCTTCACCTGAATAAGCTCAAAACTCCCTGAAAATCACATCTCTAGATAAAATCATTTTTTGGGTTAAAGGATTTCAAAGCTTGTAACCTTTTACATTCTCACCATAACCTACAAAGATGCATTTATGAGATTTTGGATCTAGTTTAGTACACTTTTCTTTAGGCACGTGAACATAAGCCTCACAACCAAAGATCCTCAAATGTGAAACATAAGACTTTCTACCTACCCACATTTTATAAGGAGTTTTATCTTCAAGACATGAATAAGGAGATCTATTAATCAAATAACAAGCAGTACTTATAGCCTCAGTCTAAAAGCACCGATCTAGCTTAGCACTACTCAACATGCTCCTAGCTCTTTCCATTCAAGTTTAGTTCATTCTTTCTTCTACCCCATTTTGTTGGGGAGTATAAGGAGTAGTCTTCTGTCGAACAATATTTTCATGCTTACAAAATTCATCAAATTCCTTAGAACAGTATTCACCACCATTATCTAATCTCAACACCCTTATCTTATAATCTATTTGTTTCTCAACTAAGGCTTTAAATTCCTTAAACTTAGTGAAGACTTTAGATTTAGCATTCATAAAATAAAGTCAGGTATATCATGAGACATCATCAATGAATGTAACATAATATTGAGATTTTCCAAAATAGTTAATATCCACTGGTCCAAACACATTTGAATGAATAATCTCTAATAAACTCTTAGCTTTATTAGTACCTGTTGTGTTGGAAAAAGTAACCTTGGGGGCTTTTTGCTCTTAAGGTTTAGCTCCCGGGTCCTTTAGAATGCATTTAGAGCATCTTGCATGATTTTGATGACTCCCGATGAGAAAACCTTGAAGTTTCATGGAAAATAGGACTCAGGGGATGCACTTAACATAAATCCTGCTTGAAATAGGGGGGAGGGACTTAGGCGCCTACGCCCTAGTCTTGCCCTATTTTAGGTCAGGACCTATTTCAAAGTGTTAGTTTATGACTGCTATTTAGGTCCTATGCTGACATAGTAAGTTTGAATTATGAAATTCTTAGCGGGAATGTTTGTAGTTGCATATCTAAGAATAAGTAGGTTATCATTTGTAATCTAGATGGATATTAGATGGAAATTTGGTGAGCATTGTGATTTTGTGAAAGCGATTCAAAGCTATCATTGTGTTGCAGAGCAGTACTTGGTTGTTCATGTGTTTGTATTTGTAGATTTGGCATCCATCTCCTCATGGAATGAAGAGCATCTTCCTTCCATGAGATCTTCACTACAAGGTGATATCATTTGTGTTTTTTATCATTTATCATTTGGATTTTGCCTCTATCCTACAGGGATATGCACTCTTTATCTGACAACAGTGTTTGGAAGACTTGAATGTCTCTCCGAGGCTTGACTGAGGCAAGCCTCTAAACACCACAACCCCAACCTATTTTTTCGTGATTATAGGTTACAGGTTGCCAAAGAAGAAGAAGTGGAGTTGCAGGAGAGTAGTGTGCCCACTCATTAGTCCTCCGGATCTCGCAATAGGAAAATCTCTATAACAACAGGAACAGGGTGTATATAAGATTCCCAGATCTCGATAAAAATTGTGGCACTGGACTAGGGTGCCCGCTCATTAGTCCCTGACTTTTTTGAATTCCAAACTTCAAAATTTGGTATGCATTTGTTTGTCATTTGATATCTTTGTGTGCGATCATTTTCCATAATTTGTTTATTTGTTCATGAATTTGCATAATTAGGGTTTTGAGCATAATTGGGCTTAATTAAACAATAAATTCACACAATTTCAATCTTCCCCTATGTTCCAAGTGATAAGAGATCTACAATAGACTTTCTACTCGATTGAATGTCCTTGAATGTTTAGTGGTGAAAGGAGGATCAACACAAACCAAACCTTAAACATTTATCTTCTTTTTCATCCTAAACATTTTGGTGAACCCATATTTTTCGATTTTTTGCACCTTTCTGAGTGTTGTGATTCCAATTTACATTCATTCATTCATTGTTCATCTTATTGCATTTGAAAATTACAAAAAAAAAGAAAATTTTAAAAAATTTGAAAAAAATGGCATTTTTAGCTTGCATTTTCAAATAATTTCGATTAATTGGCATTTAATTTAATTAAATTTCTATTATTATCATCAGATCTGATTTAGAATATATAAATTTTCATTCACCATTCATTTAGATTGCATTTTCATGCTTAAATTGATCAAAATTACTTGAAATTGAGTATTTTTCCATATAACCTAGTTTTGCATTAGATAAGGTTTGTAGTCAAAATCTTGTTTCAGATTTTACTACCCTTTTAAAACAATCATTAATACTAATTTCTAACTATAGTGTTGCATCATAGTGGTTTTCTTGCAAAATTTCATGCCTAGTGTTTGAAAACCTTGTTTTTTCACTAGATTTTGGCCTTATCCTCCCTCTAGATTTGCATCATAGGCATGTTGTGAAGAATATTTTTACATTAATTGGTTGTTATCAAGGTTATTATCTACTACCCCTTCTCAAATTATTCACGACACCCCTTTTATTAGGCCTTTGCATTGAAAAGTGGTGAAAAATTACATATTTTGGCTATATTTTCACTAGAGTTTGACTTAGATTTGCACTCCAAGCATGTTGTGATAGATTTTTTGGCTTTAGGTAACTGATATTATTTCTATAATCTATTGTACCTCATAAAATTCTTTAAAGCACCCTTTTTATTGGGTCTTTGCATTGAAAACTTGTGAAAAATTGCATAGATTAGTGTATTTTCACTAGGTTTTGACTTGTCATTGCTCTAGGTTTGCACCAAAGGTGTGTTGTGAAGGATATTATTGCTTTATTGGACTGATGTTAGACATATTATTTTTTTAACTTCATCAATTTCCTTACAACACCTCTTCTTTCAATTGTTTGCATTGAAAAAAGTTTAAAAAATCAAGCATTTTGGATCTTAAACATATATTTCTTTTAGGGTTTGTTCTACTAGTTTGTGCATTAAGTGTTGCATGCTTTTGTATGAGTATTATAACCCTCTGCCCTAATAGAAATATCCCTTTATGAAGAAGTATAATACTCATGGGATGATAGTGCTTTTGAAGAATTCAACATTCCTACCTCTGAAAATCCATTGAATACCTTGTTTACAAAAGGAGAGACACAAATTTTGCAAGATATTATACCTCATACAACCACTATGTATGATCAAGTATTTCATGATGTTGACGACACTATTGAGGTGGTCACACATGTACCTAATGAGAAAATAAATAAACTTGATAAAGAGTTAGCTAATTTTCAAGCATTTGTTGAAACTAAAAGGATAGCGGAAGAAGCTATACCTACAATTCACAACATAAGAAAATTGATAAAAGAAGGACAAGATGGTATTAATGTTATTCAAGGTTTAATGCATATTGTACAAAATAATGTTACTCCGGTCACTGAATGTGCAAATGGTATTAAGAACATGTCGTCACCATCTCATATGCAAGTATCGGCACCTATACTGATTAGTGGAATGTCTATTGTTGTCTCTCAGATTTGCACCCTTGCTGAGTTGTAAAACTTGGCAATCTGGAGAAACATGGGATCTTTCCAAGGTCTGTGGGTCACTTGTGTTTGGAAAGAACCTCCGGAGAAGGCCAGCTTCCTAGCTAGTTATCACCTAAAATCTAATGGATTTGCAGAGGAAAAGGGAGAAGGAATGCTTCTAAAATGAAAGATAAAACTGGAAAACTTGAAAAAATAAGGGTGATGCACCAGGTTGAATAAAAGAAATACTCACAGGACTGAGAAAATACACAAAATGACTAGATACAACCAATAAACATACACAGATCAAGCTGATTTTAACAGAGGCAAGGAGTGAGAGATGATTATAAGGAATTAAAAAAATCACAAACAAATCATTCTTAGATCACACAAAGTCAAAAATAGCATGACGAGGTAAAATAACTAGCATGTATTTAGTAGACAATGCTTCTGGATTAAATTGTGTAAGATTGTTTTCCCTCAAATAACTAGCATGTATTTAGTCAGAAGGCAAGGTTACAGTAGTGGAATGCTCTATTTGGAATCAGAAGCATATATTACTAAATCTTCCAACCTCCAACCCTTTTTACATCTCATGTTTATGCATATATAGCATTTTGCATTTTGACATAAGTCAGTTACAGTGAATTCGCTTCATGGGCTCCGTCAGAAAATATCTGCATCTGAAGGGAGTACTGACCTGCCAAAAGTTATGGCGTGGAAAATAGGAATAGAGAAGATGAGAGATATTTCTTGTCATCAATGCGCAATAGCTGAGCTGTTTGATTTGTAGCAATGAACGCAACAAATATCTGCATTGAAGGACCTCCATAGGAAGATCTGCCAGCAAGACACAGAGCCCATATGCATTGAAGAGTGAATCCATCTACCATGAATCCACCCACAAAGCCTACCAACTGGAATAAATGCAACAATATCGGCCCCTATGTATGACAAATCAGTTGCTGAAACGTCCAGTCGATCAAGCCTGCAGATTTGCACCAAATTTTGAAATTGAAGATATCCTCCTCAAAGCCTGCCAGATGAAAGAGGAGGCAAAAATAAGCACTTTTGCCTTTTGAAGCATGTTGAAATTCGCCAGAATGAGGAAGATATCCATGGTCAAAGTTGTGGTCAACTGCATCTTGCATCTGCACATTGCTTTGCATCTGCACTTGTAAATAGTTGTATCTTGCAGTTGTATATACAATTGCACATGCACTTTACACTGCTAGGTTCACTTTAAGCATTTATGCAACCTCTTTCCTTTCACCTTTTGCATATTCAAGTTTTGTATATGCGATTGTATGTGCCTTTGTATCTATTTTTGTATATGCAAATGTATATGCACTTCAATTGCCAACATACACTCATGGGCCTTTACTTTTGTATCACCTTTGAATCAGCCTTGACACGTGGCACTATCTGATTGGCTGTTGAACTGAACCTGGGACCCATTGCTGAACATTTGCATCTTTATCGGCCATCGGAAAGACCTCGAACTGAGCTGCCGATGCACATTGTCTCGCTTAAAAAATCCCTTTGTAAATGCTTTGTATATGCAATTGTATATGAGATACAATCGCACATACATACATTTACGGAACTCAAAGGATTATTAACCATATTGGAACCTTAGAACACGTCCGGCCTTGTATCTTTTCTTCTTTCCATATTGGCATATACATGCACTTCAACATACATGCACTTGTATATCCCTGTTGTATCTAACCCTTGTATATCGCATATACAATGCAAAATATACAAACAAAACTGCACACAATTACTTGCATACAAACATTGCATCTGACCTTTGTATGTGACTTTGTATATGACCTTTGCATCTGCAAACATACAATGCGAACATACATACAAAGATGCATACAATCGCATATGCCTTTATAAACCAAATTGCATATTTTTTTGGGTTTGGGCTTTGTATCTCAGGATTGTATATGCCATTGTATATGCGATTGTATGTGCAAAGATACAATCGCATATACATACAATTGGTGGACCCCACCCTTTGTATCTAACCCTTGCATGTCACCTTGTATATGTGCTTGTATATTGAATTGCATATACAAGGATAATCCAATTCACTTTTGCATCCCGCCCCTTGTATAACCTCTTGTATATTGCATTGTATATGCAATTGTATGTGCAATATACAAAGGAGATACATACAACATAACCTACAACAAACCTGACGTACATTCACCTTTGTACATGACCAAGATACAAGAAAAATTGTATCTAAGATACAATTTGACCAAAACGACAGAAAACCCAAAACAAGGATGATGTCATCATCATATACATGAAAAATGACTAAGTATAAAACTGAGAAATCTCTGCGATAGAAAACAATTGGAGAGAAGATTTCTGGGTTTTTCTGGGTTTTCTTCAAGGGTTCTCTAGGAAAGATTTTGGGATTTTTGGCAAGGCAGAGCATGGATAATTGAAGGATTTAAACCTTGTAGGGTCATTTTCTAAAGGATTTTCAAGGAATATACAAGGTGAACTATTTAACTCTAGACAAAAGAAAATAGGTCAACATCTACATTTACATTGACAATTTTAATGACTAATGCAAATGCTTGTAGTAATGCTACCAATGGTATTGGAGTATCTAATGGAACTAGTTCACAAAATTACAAAGCTGTGGGATTTAACTATCAGAACCTAGTTTCTAAGGGGACCTCTTCTACGAATAATCATTCTCAACCACCTATCCATCCCACCTATTCTCAACCACCTCTTACATATAACTATTCGCAACCACCTACCACTATGTCCGACTACCATTGAATTATTCACAGCCTCTGTGTATCACTACTCAGGCTCAATCATGTCACTTTGGTTCTAATTCCTCGCAACAAATCGCATCTCCCAATGATGCCATCCTAAACCAACTTTTGCAAGGCATGACCTCTTTACAACAAAAAGTGACAAACTTGACAAATTCTTCACAACCTAATATACCAACTTATCATGCTCGTAATCCCCTATCTTATGCAATTTTGAGAACTCCTATGCCTAAGAGGTTCGAGACCCCTCACTTTGAAAAATATGGTGGAAAAGGTGATCCTAATACTCGTGGTAGTATTCACAGCTATGTGTAGTGATTTCTATTTTGAAGAGGACTTATTGGCAAAACTTTTTCCACGATCTCTCAAAGATACTGCTTTAGAATGGTTTTTCTCTTTACCTCCAAATTCAATACACTCCTTCTCACAGTTAGTTGATCAATTCTTACAACATTTTCAAGAAAATATTGGACCTCAAGTCCCTTTGATCAATTTAGTTCATTGCAAGGTTCAAAAGAGAATTTAACTGAGTTTATTAGTTGATATCAAGCTCTCTATGCACAAACTCAATATCAGATGAAGGATGAGGATGTTTAGAAGGTGTTTATTACAAATCTAAAACCTAACATCTGTGATAAGATTCTCTTGATGAAGTATAACTCCTTTCAACATTTATGTACCACCCTTCATGATTATCAACTTTTGTCTAGTCAGTATGAAAACCAAAACTCATCAACTCAAGTTGGTCAATCCACGGGTGGACTATCACAAAACAACTTTAAGACCTAAATAATAATAGGAGTTTCATCAAGGTTAATGGACCAAATTTGAATAACTTTTCTCAAGTGTCTACTATCACTAATCTGAAGAAGGCACTGTATCAACAAAGAAATTTTACTCTGATATCTGATTCCTATCATTCTATCATGAATCAAGCTGTGAGTAATAATCCTATGAAGCTTCCCCCGATTAAACCTTTGGATCCTAATAAAATGCAAGGACCTTATTTTGATGCTAATGCCTTTTGTCATTTTCATCGACAAGGACATGATATTGAACGATGTATGTGTCTTAAACATGAAATACAAGACCTCATTGACTCGAATGTTATACAGGTATCGGGTGTGAATTACAATGGAAATAAGTCGGTTGCTCTGCCGAATCAAAATTTACAAATCTTTACTAATCCTTTCCCTAAGCATACTGATAACACTATGATGGAACAAAGTATAGTAGAAGTAGATGATGATCATTTGGAATATGATAACAACGTGGGTATAAAAGAAGTGGATAAGGAAAAGTTGGATAACTCACCTCGTCCACGAGGAAAAGGAATTTATGATGAGGTTCCTCCTCCATTATCTTTACAAGGATCAGGAGATAACCAAAATGCATCAAAAAGACAACTAGAACAACTGAAACAAGAGACTAACAAATGAAATGATTGAAATAATACGGGATAGTCCTTGTCATTATGGTAGATGACTTGAACAAAGAAAATTAGCTAAAAATTAGAAAAGAGTATGAAGATTATCATTAGTTGGAAATAATAGTGGTTCTCCTCCTCATAAGCAACAAAAGGTATCACATATACAAGAATATGAGAAATAAGCATTGCATGGATTTTCTAACAATAAACAAGGCTCTCATAAGAACCACTCAAGCTTCACACAAAACTTGATAGAGCATCTCTCCAAGATGCTCGCAAGTTCCAAATTCTAGACCAATTCTCTTAATAGGTAAGTATCTCTAACTCTGGTGGTCACTTATGCGGTTAGCATGATCAGCTCATATATTTGACCTCCCCTCTCATGTTGTGTTTCCCCCGTGATGTGTTATGTGTTGTTTAGGCATCCTAGGATGACCTTTGATTCTCTTGTAAGGTCAAGGATACTAGGAGACCGTCTCTCTTGTGACCTTTTATTTGTATCATCATTCTTCTATATTGCCTCTCCTCTATTTATCACTATTTTGTGTTGAGTCATATGGACATAGTGTTCTAGTTGGTGACTTGGGGGCACCCTCCTATGTGACTATCCCTAAGGTACTTGTTTCTCCTCTCTCAATTTATTGTTTCCCTTCCTCTAGTATTTCTATCTAGTAGGCATATGACGGAAAACATATTATACTGCTATGAACCTAGTGTCCCTTTAGTGAGAAATCAAAAAATGGACCAAGTCCATACATGATGAAGGGGTTGATATATATTATTTGACGCTTGGTTAGTAGAATAACTTCGTGTGTTCTTGATGTTGTCTTATTGCACTTACAAACCATAACAATACTGATGCTCCTATGCACTTTGTTTATCTTTGAATCTTGGCTTGGTTACACTCGGTTTTGAGATTTTTGTGGTATAGCCCCATGGTTATACTCGGTCTCCAAATTTGTAGTATAACCTCAGCTCTTTATGTGAATGATCATATGCATTGTTGTTTATCATGATTATATGGATGCTAACACTTTTCTTGCAAGAATGTGTTATGGGAACATTTGGTGATCATAAAGTACATGTCACCTTCAGGGGGCATCGGCTTTGCAAGAGCTCGTGTTCCCTTGTGTTTTTTCTTCCTACCTTAACATGCTTGATATCAGCACATGATATCAACAACCTTAAGGTGGGGGCATATATAAGGTAAGTTGTCTGTTGTAGATGCTAGCAAAGTGTTTGTTCTCAAGTGTAGTTTAAAGACTTGTGGTGATGAGTCCCTCCTGCATGCTGAGATTTGTTTGAAATCTATTGCAATCAATTAAGCCCTCTGTAGAGGTAGGATACCGTGCATATCATTTTTTATCTTAAGCCCTCTGTGGAGGCAGGGATGTTGTATTTCTCGTGGAGAGTGCACATCCTATCATTTTCAAAAAGTCCTTTGTGGAGGCGGGGAGTAGTTCAATGACTAACTCAACCCTTAACATGTCTTTGGCAATTGTTGTGACGAAGTCCAATCATTGGTGTGTGCCTATAATGTGCTTGAGATGGTGATGAGTCCCTCCTATGCTTTGGGATTTGTATGGTGTGCTTGATTTGTATGGCATGCCTAATTTGTATTGCGTGTCTGTTGCCCCATATGCAGTCTAAAGACCGGTGGTGATGAGTCCCTCCTACATTATGGGTGGTGAGTTTACTTTCCTTGTACTTGCATCTATATTTCATATATAAGAAAAGAAAAAGAAAAAGAAAAAGAAAATCGTCACTGTCTTCACTGCAATCACTATATTCACTATGTTTTGCATGTCTTCAATGTTGTATTCTCTATGTTTTGCATGATTGTAACTGTCTTCTCCATGTTTTGTATGCCTGTTACTGTCTTCTTTGTGATTGGCGTGTATTCTCCATGCTTGGTGTGTTTCCTGTGTTTGTTGACCGTACTTTAATGCATGTATTGGCCTTGCGTTTATACATATATTAAAGTGGGGGCTAAATGTTATGTCAAAAAAAGTAACCTTGGGGGCTTTTTCCTCTTAAGGTTTAGCTCTTGGGTCCTTTAGAATGCATTTAGAGTATCTTGCATGATTTTGATGACTCCCGATGAGAAAACCCTAAAGTTTCATGGCAAATAGGACTCAGGGGATGCACTTAACATAAATCCTACTTGAAATAGGGGGGACTTGGGCACCTGCGCCCTAGTCCTTCCTTATTTTAGGTCGAGACCTATTTCAAAGTGTTAGTTTATGACTGTTATTTAGGTCCTATGCTGAAACTATGAAATTCTTAGCAGTAATGTTTGTAGTTGGATATATAAGCATGATTAGGTTATCATTTGTAAACTAGATGGACATTAGATGGAAATTTGGTGAGCATTGTGATTTTGTGAAAGTGATTCAAAGCTATCATTGTGTTGTAGAGCAGTACTTGGTTGTCCTTGTGTTTGTATTTGCAGATTTGGCATCCATCTCCTCATGGCACAAAGAGCATCTTCCTTCCATGAGATCTTCACTACAAGGTGATATCATTTGTGTTTTTGATCATTTATCATTTGGATTTTGCCTCTATCCTATAGGGATACACACTCTTAATCTAACAACGGTGTTAAGAAGACTTGAATGTCTCTCTGGGGCTTGACTGAGGCAAGCCTCTAAACACCACAACCTCCAACCCATTTTTTAGTGATTGCAAGTTACAGGTTACGAAACTAGAAGTGGAGTTGTAGGAGAGTAGTGCAGACTGTCAAAATTGCAGATTAGAGAAGAAAATAGGGACCTAGAATCAGGTGCCCGCTCATTAGTCCTCTGGATCTTGCAGACAAGATTCCTAGATCTTGACAAAAGCTGTGGCATTGGACTAGGGCGTCCGCTCATTAGTCCCTAACTTTTCTGTATTTTTAACTTCAAAATTAAGTATGCATTTGATTGTCATTTGATATCTCTATGTGCGATCATTTTCTATAATTTGTCCATTTGTTCACGAATTTGCATAATTAGGGTTTTGAGGATAATTAGGCTTAATTAAACAATAAATTCACACAATTCCAATCTTCCCCTATGTTCCAAGTGACAAGAGATCTGCAATAGACTTTCTACTTGATTGAATGTCCTTTAATGTTTAGTGGTGAAAGGAGGATCAACACAAACCAAACCCTAAACATTTATCTTCTTTTTCATCCTAAACAATTCCAATAGGAAATGATGGTCTATTTTTTTAAAGACACAATGTTCATAGAAATCATGTTTACCAACAGAATAATTAGAAATAATGTCAACCAATTTTTTATTAATAAAGGTCCTAAGACCTTTCTCACTTATGTGACCCAATCTATGCTGCCACAATATACATGCATTTTTAGTGTCAGTTACATAGGCTAAATTATTCAAAGTGGAGGCATTAATCCTAGACAAGGTTCCAATCCGAGATCCTTTAGCAACCACCCAATTTCCTCTTACCAAACTACAATTAGACTTGTCAAATGTCACATGCATTCCATAATCATTTAACTTGGATACATAAAGTAAATTTCTTGCAAGTCCTAGAATATGTAAAACATCATTAAGGGTTTTAATCCTTCCATCACTGAAACACAACTTTACCTTTCCCTTGCTAACAATATGTTTAGAACTATTATCACTAAGGAAAACTTCTCCTCCATCATATGTTGAATATTTGGTAAACCACTCCTTGTTGGGAGTCATAAGATAAGAGCAACCCGAATCAATAAGTTAGATGAAATAATTAAAGCATCATTATCACCATCATCTGAGGATTTTTATGTGGAGGAATCTAAACTCTTTTTCTTGTTTCTACAATCCTTCTTCACATGCCCATGTTTCCCATAGTTCCAACACTTTACTCTAGACTCTTACCAGGGTTTTAGAATGTCCTTTAGACTTACCCTTCTTCTTATCCCCTTTAGGTTCTGTTTCTTTATACCTTCCTCCTACATGCAAGGCATCTTGGGATCCACCATTTTTGGACTTTCTTCTCATTTCTTCTGAAAGAAGAGTAGAAATGATATTGTCCATCTTTGGATTTGCACCACTACCATTGGTAACAACAATTAAATTTTCCCAAGATTCTGGTAAAGGACAAAGAAACAAGATACATTTATCTTCATCTCCTAGCTTAACATCTACAAATGCAAGTTGATGTAACATCAGATTAAAAACATTTAAATAATTTGCAACAGAATCACCATCCTTCATCTTTAACGAATAAAACTATCTTTTGAGATACAACTTATTAGTTAGACTTTTGGTTTGATAAATATCACCTATCCTCTTCCACAACTTGTATGTGGTAGGTTCATCAGAAACATTCAAGAGGATGACATCTGCAAGACACACCCTTATGGTTCCTCATGCCTTCTTGTCATTCTTAACTAATCTTCATAAGACATAGTTGTGGATGGCTTCTTTTCATTGGAAACAACTAACCATTGATCTCTTTCTTTTAAGAGATCTTCCATCTTCAATTTCCACATCTTGTATCCAAATTGATTGAACTTCTCAATATCTAGACGAGAGGTAGAACCAATGTAAACAATCTTCTTCACAAATATGCAAAACCCACAAAGCAAAAAGCTTCCACTACAACCAAAAAACCTTCAACACTTTAAGAGAAAGGCATCCCTGACTCAATAGAACCATTAGCTCTGATACCAAATGTTGAAAATCAAGTGAAACTGCTGCTATAAAACTTTAATATGTATGTTTAAATCTAAAAAATAGATTAATGAGTTTCAATTATGTGTAAGTGATTTTTCACTTTCAATCAATGTCGTAAAGAAGAAAAAAGCATGATAGAAGTTGACACATAATTTACATGGAGAAACCCTTATGGGAAAAAATCCACACCCAAAGAGATGTTATGCTTATATTAAATCTTATAATCAAGTTTACATTTAATACTGAATCCTCTCTGAATTCTGGTAGCACTTCATTACTCTTTCAATTTTAAAAACTTGTCATTATTTCTACTAACTCAAGGCATCATTGTATAGAAACCGTGGATCTCAAAATATAATAAATTATATCTAATAACATGAGACAAATTCTCATGCAAAAACCAAGCACCCAATATAGTGAACTCCAAAGTTGCATAGTAGAAATCACCCTATTAACTGCAAGTCTCAAACATGGGTGCCCAAGTAGTCCCATTCAAAGTTAGTCAACTGAAATGTTATGTCACAATAAAAAAGCATGACTAAAAGTCTCAAGATGGGCATCTAAGTTGCCCCAGTCTATTTTAGTTAACTAAGGTGCTCCAACACACACCAATGTCATGCAAACAACATGCATAATTGATGTCCCCAATCTAAATTTGTAACAACTTGCTTGTATCATGCAAGAGTCATGCAACAACCTGTAACATCATGTAAGAGTCATGCAAAACTAAACCTAAGTTAGAGTGACAAGCAAGACACATGCAACACCATATAAGTACATGCAAGTACATGCAACTGACATGCAACAATATGCAAGTACATGTCCATGCAAGTAATATGCAACATGTAAATCCATGCAATCAACATGCAAATCCATGCAAGTAATTTGCAACAACATGTAAGTCCATGCAAGTAACATGCAAGTCCATGCAAGCTCATACAAGTGACATGCAACAACATGCAAGTCCATGCAAGCTCATACAAGTGGCATGCAACAACATGCAAGCTCATGCAAGCTCATACAAGCAACTTGCAAGTATCATGCATCTCTAACTCCATTGATAACTCCCACATCAAATTCATGCAAAGTATATCAATGTTATCCACTCATGCAAATAAAAAGGCAAACTCAAAGTCTACATTGGAATCTCCTCCAAAGTGGGCATCCAAGATAGGTCCCACCTCCTAGGAAGTATCACCAAGTTAACATAGACTTCAAGAAGTCAACTCCAAGTCTCCATGGGCTCCACTTCCAAAGTGGGTGCCCAAATTGGGTCCTACCTCATAGGAGATAACTACAACATGTTCAAGTGATATAATTAAAAAATATTTTATCTCTCAAGTCCTTATGTGTTGGAGAACACTTTCCAAGAACTTTGGAGATATATGAAAATGGTTAGGATTCCAAAGTTATGACTTATCCCAACACATCGAACATAAAGCCTAAACACCATGGGAAGGAAAAAAGGCTAATGCAAGGGCTAAAATGAGCCTACAATTAAACTAAGGGAATAGACACCAAAGCAAGGTCAAAATAGAGTGTGAAATTCCAAGGGTATGTAAGTTTTTATGCTACATTCAAATATTACCAAGTAAAGACAAGTAATGGCCACTTTAATCACTTTAATCAATGAAGTTGCAAAATTGTTGGATATAGATTCAAAGTAAAATAATTTCATTATGTCTCCATTATGAAAGCCCCTTATAATTTACCAACTAAGGTCCTCCCATTTGACTAAATTGTTAGTTTAGATAATAGGACATGGCTCAGTTGGCTTGGGTTCTTAATATGTTAACTCTCAACTCTACCTTAAGGTGCCTCTTTGGCAAGACATAAGGTCATGCTTAGGTTCATGCATCACTAATTTCTTAAACACATTGTTTAACCAAGAAGTATATGTTTCTTATCTATATCTACAAACATGCCTTGGTTTTGATGTGCATCATTGGTGGTACCAAACAACCATTCTTTTGGTCATCATGGGTAAAGGTCTATCCTCTATCAAGATCTTTTGTTCCTCAAATAACTTTATTATTTTTATGGAGGTAGATCTATGTAAGGAGAAGCAAGGAATTTAAGCTTTTGTTTATCTATATATAAACATTGTCTAAGGTGTGGATAAAAAAAGGTATCACAATGATCTTTACTTTTCTTAGAAGTGGTCATAGAAATCATTTAAGTTGTAGATATATGTGTAATGATAAATGTTTACCTTATGGATCATATCCACTAGGGTATCTAAATATGTCATTTTCCCAAGAATGGTTGTCATTCTAGTAGGAATGCTACAATGGTTTCCTTCTCAAGAATGAAAGCAAAGTTATATAGATTGTGAAAAAGTAAGGGTTTTTTGGCTATAGCCTTTCCAATTCAGGGAACTTCATTTTATTTTTCTAGGATGGACCTCATTCAAGGATGTGCCCACAAGGTATTATTTTTCATTCAAACATTAGTAATGACCTTTTCTTTTTTTTCTTTCTCATAGGTAATAGTTTTTATCTCTATCGATGTGCATGTTTGAATGTGTGTAGGCCAATTGAATAAAAGAGGAGTCGTAATAGGTGTTCCCATTGAAACATTTGGCTTCTTAATAGCTACAACAAGGCTTTTAGTTTATTATCAGAATTCAAGGCCTAATTCTGACATGGAGCAATTCCTCCATGATTACATTGAGGAGATGCCCAACAAATATTCATATTCTCAACTAAAGATCACTAACAATTTTACAGATAAATTGGGGGAAGGTTCTTTTAGTGTGGCCTATAAAGGAAGGCTCTCCAATGGTAATATGGTGGCTGTTAAAATTCTTGATCAGTCAAGATATAGTGAAAACTAGTTCAAGAATGAAGTTTCCACTATCAGAAGGAACCATCATGTTAATTTGGTTCAATTGATTGGTTATTGCTTCGAAGGACCTCAAAGTGCAGTTAAATGAGTCTCTAGAGAAGACAAAATCAAAGACATGTTTGTCATTGACTAAACTACATGTAACTCAGAATAGAAGGACAATATATTGGTGAAGAAAAGTGTAAATCTAGGTAGTGAGGGAAGCTTGGCTATGAAGTAATCCTACTATTTGTCATTGTCGTGCTTTCATAAACTATCAATTAAAACATGCATTGTTGATGGAGCTTGAAGAGATTTAACTAAATGATTGACTGTTTTAAATCTCTCATTCAGTGGATTAGAAATTAGATCATAAAAATGTTGTAGAATAACCATTAGATATGACTATGAACCAAAACAAACCCCCTAGAATTAAAATCCTAACATTTACTTAAAAATCAATTATAGGGAACACATAATGTGAATGCCAAGGAAATAAATGTCACAAATCCTACCAAAATATAAAACAGTACTTATGTTTTGAAAAAGCTATCAACAACTCCCCGTAGCTATCCAATCAATGTGCATTCTAGAAATTAGAAGTTGAAATTAAAATCTTAAAATAATCGCATCCCTTGTAGAAAAGGAATCATCGTCCCAATTTTGGAACTTCAACTACCCATAGATGAACTGACAGTTCTTAGATCAGTGATAGGAAATTGTAACATGTCATCTCATATTACTTCGTTTTAGACACAAAAATTACTGGAAAAGTAAATGACAAAATCAAGGATTTGTTTGCATATAATATTTGCATAATCAAATAAATAGATATCATATCTTTTTTGAATATTTTTAAAACCTAAAAATTACAACATATTCAAGTTAGCATTTTAGTGAAATCATTCACTTTACAATTACAATATTTTTCTCATGGCAATCAAAATAAGTTTACATAAATTTTACTGTCAAGTCTTAATAATAAATATATTGTGATGTAGAGCAGCCCAACGGAAACGTGCAAGGGGGGTGTCAAATACTCACTAACATACATTCACCTTTGTATGTCTACCCATCGGTGAGACCATCTTCATCAATAAACCAAATTCCTCTCGCACCGAAGTCCTATTTCACATCGATGTGTCTCCGACACTATTATCGCTAAGACTTCTCTCGTCAGCCAGACCATACACTGTCGGCCTTCGTTCTCCACTTCACCTCGATCGCATACCTTATATCGATGTATGCTTTTTGCATCGGTTACCTATTGGTAACATATAGGCTATCAGCTTCCCAAATATGTTTCACCCCGATGTTTTCAGTCACCCCAACACATTCAGCTTTGTACATACAATCTTTGACTTGCTGTGCCGGTTCCTCCTACCGCTCCTACCAGTCACCTCCTACATATAACTCAATGTATCTGTGGAATGTATATTCCAATATACATTCAAAACATACAACTCAAACTTGCACTTGAAACATGCATTCACCGAAGCTGACTTTCTTTGTATCAACCCGATGTACATTCACAATGTACATTCATCACATACAATCTGCCATATGCATCTACAGGATACTCACAACCATTCAACTGCGGGATACACAGGGAATGAACCTGATATACATCAGTGATATACACAGAGATTGTATATCAACAATGTACATCCACAACATGCATTTCGATTATGCATCCGAAGGGTTTGACCAATGTTGACCACCTTCAGTCATGACCTGCAAATGCGATATACACACAGAATGTATATCCAACATGCAAATGCAATATACACACAAATTGTATATCCGATGGAACAATGCAGAATTTTGCCGATCTAGTCTACCAAAACCCTCGCGATTTCACCGAACTGTTTCTTTGTCAATCTTACACAGTTTTAAGACTTTTCCAACCTAGCACATGAGGATGCTAGGGTTTATCAAAGCATGCTGCAAATGATCCTGTGAACATGAAACGAACAAATAGAAAGTACAAAACAAGAACACAAACTAATATATACAACCATTCCACCGATTACGAAGTAATCCAACCGGTGGAATGGGCTAAGATCCCATTTCGATTCCAAAACAAAAAATTGATTACATAGTGAATTCGAAAACTAGAAAGATAACACAAAATAGGATCTTCTTATTGCTTTTAGGAATGTGTATAGATATCTGATTTCGTAGTTGCACAATTCAATCTCACAACTATAGCTCTATCAAACATATGATCTCCCCCTTATCTTCTCTATCTATTCTATATATGAAATCGATCTGATCTAGGCTATTTATCTACTCACTATGAGTAGTACTGACTTGGTTCCCAGTGGCTGGGAGATAACAACCAACTAACAAACTCTAACAAACTAACAACCTTGTCATTACAGATTGACAAGTGTCCTAGGGACTTGCACAAAAACCTAGATGCAAACTATAATAACAATGCACTGGTCAAACAGACCTTATTACATTTAATATAGAAATGCATAACATATTGAGACCTTAGTCTTCTCCCTTAGATGTATAATTAGCTTGTTGAAGGGGTGCTCCTGCACCATATTGTATCTAGAGTTTTGATAATTATCTTCATAAGTCTTGGCCTGTCATCTACTTGGGAAGGAGAGCATCATATGAATGCTTTTCCTCTAACCACAGACGGGTGGTCCCCCACACACCTTCCTTCGTGGAAGTGGCCCTACCCTTCACGAAGGGAATAGATATAAGGAACCAACAAGTTTTTGCCATCTGAGTTTCTAGTGTTGTGTCCTACATAACCACCATGGTCATATAACTATAGACTCCTTCTAACTAAGTATGGCACTCTTGGATGGTTATGCAAATCTGGAGCATAGTGAACCAACTAATGCATACAGAGACAGATGCATTACTTTGGCCAAATATTCAATATAAATAGATGTTTCACAATGAATGTAGTCAAAAGTTCATACACTTCTAACTTGACTTAGAAAATATCTCATCCTACAGTGAATTTAGTTTGACCAATTCTAGTCATGGGATGACTTAGTTATATTTCACCCATAGTCCACATGACTTAGATTTATAACTCCAATTTCTGGAGTACAATACCAAAGATGGTTCAGATTGAGGTCTTATTATTTCAAAAATCCTCTTGTTGGAACTACAACATAGAATCTATCACTGCCTATCATTCTATTCCTTATTTTAAAGGTTTTAAATATTATTGACTTTGGTGTCTAGTATCGACATAGAGAATAGTTTTGTCTACAACTTCACAAGTTTGTCCAAGGTACTTAGCTTGGTTCAAGGATTTTCATCTAATCCATATCGACAATAAAATGTCTATTATAAGTCAACCACATACTTGTGAGAAGATTTATATGTTTACTATGAATGTCTAGGATATTCTTAGAAAACTACCTTTTCTAATCCCTTTATACAAAATGAATATTTAAGAACCCTTGTCATATAAAAAGATATCTTGATATGCATCATAAAACAAACTCTAATGTTTAACTTTTATTTGAAACACTTTCCAATTGATGGCTAAGTGGATTTCATTGAGTGACATGGTTCTTTATTGACCACATGTCATTTTGAGTTCATCATAAGGCTAGTCATATTGTTACTATAATGGGCACAATAGATTCTATTAGTTATCATAATATAAATATACAAGATAACCATTGTTCTTCTCTCGAGCTAACAATAATACATTGAAGTTATGGGACTCGAAAGTCCACCATCTTGTAGTCTGGGCTCGAGGGTCTAAATCTCGACCCCATTATCTTGCCTGAGAAAACTCTTGTTACTGTTACAAGTGGTTTCCTTTGAAAAAGAGATTATCATACGAGTCTAAGACATACGGTTTGCAATATTATCAAACATAGAAAAAGATAGTATCATTGAATGGTTTACTTCAATCTGAAGCTGCCTATAATGTCATCCATATAGAGAAAGATTGCTTTCTCGACCCAAGGCTTTGTTTATACATCATTATTGATATGTTACCAAAGGCTAGATAATAACTTTTCTTTACAATGAATCAAAGAATAGAGATTGTGATGAATAATCTCATACAACCATTGAGAACTAATCATGGTCTCAAAAATATAGTTTAAGAATATTGTAATATTAATGTGACAATTAGTACCAAAGTTATCATGCTTAATATAGTCAAGAAATGACAGTTAAAGTTTCTCAATTGTTGTTAAAATGATAACAGGATATTACTATTCATTTTAATGCTATCGGCTTGCTATAGCCGTATGATAAACTCTACCAAGAATGCATGTATTCTAATGATATCGGCCTACTATGGTCATAATGTGATCACTTACAGGGAAATCAAACAATGACAACAAAAGATAATATGTATCATGTTTTACATAGCCTCGGCCATTTTAAAAGATACCTGTTCGATGACTTGATACAGTCCGTCCTCTTGGACTTCTAATTCACTCCCTATGTATCTTTTCTATTGTCCTTGTTTCTTCTCTACTTTAGACTTCCTATTCTTTTTTCCCCACATCCTACACAAAAGAATAATTTTTTGAATAATGATCCCTATGTGTATCTCTACATCATGAGATAACCACCAAACTTCCTAAGAAACCTCCTCCCAAGAGCATGCAACGTGATAGATGCTAACCTTTGCAAGAATAACTCTATACAATAGTGGGTTATTCCCCACTCACATCACATTGATTGTAGGACATAATAACCCGACCAAAATAACCCTGGATAGAATAACCTGGTCACAATATCCCAAGGACAAAAGAACCCAGGGTCATAATAACCCAAGCCAAAATAACCCGTGGTTAGAATAACCCATGGCTAGAATATCCCTGTAAGAATATAGAGAAAGGAAAACAAAATTTATAATTACATGTATGTTGCTAAAAAAACTTTATTATTCAAATTTTCAATTAAAGTGTCAAATTATGAGCGATGCCTCTTATATAATCTAAAATGTTATGGTTGTCATAACCATCAACCAATCTTTTTAGTCTTTCTTTGAGTTCACTTTTCCCCTCTATTGGTGAATATTAAAAAATCATTCTCATCATCACTATCATGAAAAAGAAACTTTTCCCCTCTATTGGTAATTGTATATTCAACTAGTAAGATAAGATCTGTCGATGTCTGAGGATTTGGTGGCGGCACTTCAAATCTTAATCTTTTTCTTTGAATCATTTTGGATAATGCATTGGTTGATGGTATTGCTCCTGCTATGAGTAATGAAATATTAAAACATGAAGTAGCAATGATATTTCTTGTAGAATCTTGAGTCGAGCACACCATGTCTTTCATTTCATTCAATTTGTGTTTGTCAGTGATCATCTCAGGTTTTGGAGCATGATTATGTTCTGTACTGCTAATCACATCACCAAATTTTGTTTGTGTCGTAGTATAGCACCAACTTGAATATTTATTTGTAAAATATTCTGCACAACGCCAGATCATTTTATTCATGCCTTGTCGATGAAACAAACATGTGTAACCATTTAAAATAAGTAAATTCTTGTTTTTTTAACTTGTTAAAAACTAAAGAGGCATTTTATATATTAAAAATTATGAAGAATGTGTTGGTTCCCTAAAAGTATATTGATTTTTGTACATTCTTTTAGAAAACCCTAGGAAAATTTAAAATAATGTTAAAAAAAATATAATATAAAATATCTTCTTTTATGAATTTGGATTTCTCCTCTTCTTATCACTCTACACACTCTTACTTCTTCTCCCCTTATTCCTTTCTTTACTTCTCTTAATTCTACCACATTATATATCTTCTTAATGCCTCTTCATAATGCCTTTTCACTTATATCTTTTCATAATAACTCTTAATCAGCTTATTCCCACGAAATTGCCGTTATTTTTATAATTATTTACCATTTTATAGGTTATTTAAGCATATTAAAGGTGTTTTAAGGCTATTTTAAGGGTATATAATGGATAAATGGTCTAAAAATGACCTAAATAGCCTCTATCATGCCTCACAATCCCTTTTTTTATCTTAAAGATTAATGTTACTTAATCTTTTGACATGCTTGTTTATGTTCCTTGTAATCATATTTATAATTTGGTTTAATAAATAGTTTTTCTGACTTTTTATGGTCATTTGGGCACATGAAGAGATAACAGTGCAAATTGGAGCAAACATTTGGAATAAGAATTGGAAAAATATCTAAATTCTAATGTTCTAATTGATTTTATGTCATTTCTAGTTTACTAACTTGATCTAAAATGACCACGAGTTATTATGTCCATGGGTTATTTTGACCACGAGTTATTATGTCCACGGGTTATTATGACCCTGGGTTATTTTGTCCTCAGGTTATTATGATGGGGTCATTGTGTCTATTGGTTTTTTCCCTAACTGGATGCTCATTCCCAGATTTCCCTACAAGGTAGCCATCAGTGATCAATAGGATCTCTGGGCCAGGGGCCAACAATGTAGGAGATAGACTCTATTTTATCTCCTCTTCTTCTTCAGGCTCTGCAAAACCTAGGGGGGTATTCCCTATTCAACATCAGTAAGGTATGCTTGTGAGATGGGGGATGTTGATACTAAGCAGATGAATCCTCCTTTATGTAGACCAAAATTGTCAGATAAGTGCAAAGGGGCTAGCTTTGGGCCTATATTCAGTTGTGAATCAGAGGATCTTGGTCCTAAACTACTTCTACAGTCCTAAAGGTTTGAAGTTGAAGTTTGAGTTTGATTTGTATATGGATGTGAAACTAGGACTTTGGGTTACAACAGAGATACCAAGCCAGATCAGTGCCTATCTAAGGCTTGAAGTCAGTAGACATATATATGTGAATGTTTACCACAGACATAAAACATTAGATTTCAAGGGGTTTCTAAAATGTCTACCTTACAGACAATACCCAAGAGAGAGTATTTAGTTATTTCTGCTTACAAATATCCTTTCTGCAATGTATTCTCCTCAACACATAGTCCAAAACATTCAATCTACTCCTTGAGCAGAAGTAAAAGACTAAGTATTCAATATATCAAACCTATATTCTTGAATCTATAACACCCCTTAGATGTTCAAAGTCAGAAGAAAAACACATTTCAGTCTAGAGACAAATAACAAAACACATGCTATGAAGCATTACTCATTTAAATCAACATGAAATTGATAATTATGTGCATAATACATACAACATACAATTCATAAACTACCAGAGACACCTGAGATAGGATCACCAGAAAGTTGTATTCCTATTGCAACACCAAAATTTGTCCAAGTTTCCAACCAACAATAAGTGACACAGTTTGTTTTTTATAGCAAGATTGTGTACTTAGCAACATTCATTACATGACAGGGCCAAAATTCTACTAGATACAAAGCATGAGAAAATGGTGCTCCAGAAACATAAATGCAGCAGAGGACAAGAAGGGAAAGAGCAAGAGAAGGGTAAGGGGTAGCCGAACTCGAGCCCTGTGCCATCGCTGGAAAGCTCTCCGTTATAAATCAGGTACATGGTTGTTCGACCGTCAGCCCATGCCTCTGCATATCGCCATTAATGGCTCAACCACCCACATCTTCTCTTGGAAACTGTTGTAGCACTCATATGGAAATTTCCCGCTCAAAACATGCCTGAAGACACAAAGGAAACCCATACTCCAACTTTAAAACATGGCCGTTGATTCCTCCATCGTTTGAAAATCCATGGCACCAAATCCGCGTTGAAAAGTCACTGTCCTACAAAAATGTGCCACATAGGCACCTTGCATTCACTGCTGACCATTCTAAAAATGTAAGATCAATAATCCCACATCTATCTCGCAATGCTTGCTTGAGTAGTTTATAAACCAAGACAAGAACAATCCTAGTGTCGTGCGCTTTTGCCCTGCACGGCCACTGAACCACCTGCCATCAACCCATCACCCTGACTCCTGCCCATACTAGGACTTGATCAGGGAGACCAACTCCATCAGCCAAACTCTAGCTCACAATTTTGATTCCACAACTCTCACCAACCGCTACACCCTTCGACAAGACATAGACCGTCAGAGCTATCAAAAATCCATCTGCCGATACCACATGTCATCTTGATCGCCAATGAATCATACCCCGTCGCTAGACTGGCCATATCGGCACACTCCCTGCTAGCTTTCCTGATACACACTATCTGGCCGAAGGGTGCCTTCGAACCATAGTCTATCGGCCAGACCCAAACCATCGACATACCTGAGAACTCACCTGCCGATATACCTTGTTTCCCTGATAGCCACCTCTGTCAGCCAGACATAGACTATCAGAGCGACAGAAAACACCTTCGCTGACCGCATCAATCACGCTGATGCCCACTCTCTTGAAAGCCTCACTCCACTTGTCGTCGGCCAGACAAACCCCATCGGATCAATGCCCCGCGATCTGCCCAACGCACCAAGTCATCCTGATGGCACTTACAAGCCACACTTCGTTGGCAAGACCCTGTCTCATCAGCGAACCAATCATCTGCTTGGCCAATATGCAATGTTATTCTGATGGCATCCTCCATCGGGGTGACCCCCTCCCATCGGCGGAACTAAAAATAGCTCTGCCGATACACCACGTTACACCGATGGCAACTCCATCGGCCATATCAAACATATTGGCGGATCCTCCATCAGCTGGACCAATACGCAATGTCACTTCGATGCCGCTTCATCGGGGTGACCCTATCCCATCGGCGAACCTAAAAACACTTTCATCAATGACCACACACACGCTGATGACACTTCCATCAGCCAGACCAAACACATCGGCAGAGCCTAAAACTCCCCTACCGATAACAAACTTCTCGCCGATGATTACCTTGAACAACCCTCATCGGCCTGACCATTACCATCGATGGGACACATAACATTGCTGCCGATACAACCTATCACATGGATGGGCAAATAAAACTAAGGGCTCGGGATGAAAAGTACCCACTGTTTCTCAACTTTGAAACCCTAATTACAGGTATGGCATCACCATAATTCATGAGGGCAAAGACTTAATAACCAGGAACCCACCATATAAAACTAGCATCAGATTAGACAAAACAAAGCAATACCCTAAGACTCAAGAAATTCAGGGTTGGAACGAGAAAACTTGCAATTGTTCAAGCTCAGAACTGCAAACATAAATGAGTACCAACACAGGCTCCGATTGGGGACGTGCAGGCGCAAGACTACAACGAGGACCAGATGACTCTAGGGTAGACCAAACAAAACATGAAACTCAAAATAGGATGGACTATACAGAGTATTTACAAGCAATATACACATACTTTACAATTGTGCACAGAGGCGAATCATTTATGCAAAATAAAACTTGAGGAATTGACTGTGCATAGGCAATTCCAACACTTCACCATCTAGGGCTTAGAGGAAGTAAGAATTTTCTCCATGAGTATTGTAAACCTGATATGGGCCCATCCACAAGGGCTCAAACTTACCATGTTTGCCCTTGTCCTAACTCCTTGCATTCCAAATAAGGACTAGATCATTGATTTGAAACTTCCTTCCTGCAGTCCTTTTATCAAATAGATATTTCACATTTTGTTGTTTTCTTATGTTTGTTTGGTGAGCTTCTCTTCTGACCTCATCTAGTGCAACCATCTAGTTTATTCTCTCTGCCATGAAGTCTTCAATCTCTTCATCATTTTCATGGATGAACTTATAAACTAGCAGGAGGTTGTTCACAGGCAATCTAGTTGATGCACCATATACCAGTTTAAAAGGGGACCTTCCAATTGCTCTTTTCACTGTCACCCTGTCAGCCCATAATGCCAACTTTAGCTTTGAATCCTAGGCTCTCTTGTTTTGTCTACCATCCTTTTGATGATTTTCATGAGGCTCTTGTTACTTGACTCTTCTTGACCATTTCCTTGTGGGTGGTATGGTGATGCATATGACAAGTTAATTCCATATTTGTTGCAAAAATCAACAAATTCACCTGATCTGAAGCACATTGCATTATCTGTGACCAACTTGATTGGTACTCCAAACCTGATAATAATATTTTCCAGTATGAAATCCATCACCACCTTACTTGTAGCTCTCTTAGTTGGATGGCCTCAATCCATTTAGTGAAGTAATCAGTTGCTACCAAAATCCAACTGTGCCCCCCACTTGATTTCTCTGCAATTTCCCCTATGAAGTCAATTCCCCATTGCTGAAATGGAGCCTCCATAGTTATAGTTTTAAGGGGCAATGCACCTTCATACCTTAGCCTTCCTGAGAACCTTTGGCAAGGATCACATTTTCTTACCAACTTTTGTGCATCCGAAAAGAGAGTTGGCCACCAATATCCTGCCCTAAGGATTCATTGAGCTGTTGTCTTGGCAGTATAATGTCCACCACACACCCCTTTATGCATGTCATTCAAAATATTGTTAGCTTCATTTTCATCCACACATCTTAGCAGCACACCATCAGGATTTTTCCAGCATAATTCTCCTTGAACAATAACATACCTGATTGCATGTAGCTTCAAAGTCCTCTTTTGACTATCACTGAAATGGGAAGGACAATTCAGGTTTTGCAAATAATATATGATGCCCTTATACCATTCAGATTCTGCTACACTAAAAATCTCATTTTGGACTGCATTGACCTGGCATGCTTCCAAGTTTGACTGTGCCATCATCTTGGCTAACCCTTGTCCCCTTACAAATTTGGTAATTTGCATCTCTATGTTGAATTCCTAAAGTTTATTTATCCACCTGCATCTCCTCCCTATTACCTCCTACTAAGTGAAGATATCCTTGACTGCTGCATGAGGCACATATGCAACTATCTGGGATCCTACCAGATATGGCCTGAAACTCTTGACTGCTCTGACTAGTGCATATGCTTGTTTCTCCATGATGCCATACTTTAACTCAGAAGCCTGCAAGGACATACTAAAGAAAGCTATGGGTTGCTCAAAACCATCCTCATTTTTCTGTAGCAGACATGCAGCAACAGTGTGGAAAGAAGCAAATGAAAACAATTGAAATGGCTTAGAAAAATCAGGAGATTTTAGAACAGGAGCCATCTTTATTGCTTCCTTGATGTCCTGAAAAGATCTGCTTGCTTCACCTTCCCAACTGACAGTCTCACCCTTCTTCAGCATTTTAGAAATGTTCCTTGTGGTTTCTGCAAAGTTGGGAACAAATCTTCTAACAAAATTTATTTGTCCAAAGAAGGACTGGATTCCTTTTACTGTTTTTGGTATCTGGATCTTATCAATTGCAGCAACCCTTTCAGGATCAATCCTAACTCCATCTTTGGAAACAATGTGCCCCAGGAGCTTTCCTTCCACTACCCCAAAAGCACACTTCTTTGGATTTAGAGTAATGCCATACTCTAGTGCTCTAATGAAAATTTGTTCTAGATGCATACAGTGTTGCTCTTCCCTTTTAGAAAAGGCAGTTAGATCATCTTGGTAAACAGCCAGAATTGAGTCAATCAACCCTGCAAAAGCAACATCCATTGCTCTTTGAAATGTAGCACCTGCATTTGTCAGTCCAAATGGCATTCTCACATATACATAAGTTCCCCATGGAGTGGTGAAGGTAGTCTTGTATTGTTTTGATTCCTTTACCTTCACCTGATTGTAACCTGAGAATCCATCCATCATGGATAGGAGTTCACAACCAGTTACTTTCTACAACATAGCTTCCATATTAGGCAATGGGTAATTATCCTTTAAAGAGGATACATTCAAATTTCTAAAGTCAACACAAAGTCTAATATCACCATCTTTTTTCTAACTGGGACAAGGTTAGACACCCAGGCTGAATGTCTGATCAGCACAATTATTCCAGCCTCCCTAAGCTTCTTGAGTTCTTCCTGCATTTTTGGAGCCAAGGTGGGATTAATAGGCCTTTGCTTTTGTCTAAATGGCTTAGCTCCAAGATTCAATGGGATTTCATCTTGGAATAAGTCTTCTCTATAAGCTTTGAGGTCTTCATATGACTAGGCAAAAACATGCTTATATTTTTTCAGTAGTGCAATCAGCATACTCCTAATGTGTGGTTTGAGCTGTTTGCCAATGTATACCTTCTTGGGGGCCTGAGATGTCCCCAAATTTATCTCTTCTAAGTCGTCTTTATTTGTGGGAGATGTCTTTGTGACCAATTGGTCTCTATTGTCAAAAGCTCTTTCCAAAGCTACTAACCCTCTAGGGATTTTGTTAGTCTTCAACTGAATTACTTCTTTCCCCATAAGAGTTTCTTTTCCATCTACAATTTCTACAAAATTTTGAAAATCAATTTCTTGGTTCTCAAATTCATCTATGTAGTGCAAAAATCTTAACAAGTCCTTGTCATCATCAAACACTTGCCAACTGCATATGTTTTCTGGTATTGCAGGTCTGATTTTAACTTCAACATTTGTAACACCTGATAGAGTGATATCATCTAGCCTTATTGCTACACTGGCTAAGAAATCAGCCATGACATTTTTTGATCTCTCTACCCAGCCTATTGAAAATGCATCAAATAATTCAATTATATCCCAGACATCATGCTTGTATTGTTTTAATCTCTTGTTCTTTGAGGCATACCTATCTCTAACTTGGGACACAATTAACTCAGAATCCCCAAATACCCTCAGCATCTTAATTCCATGTTTGAGAGCCATATTTAAACCTAAGAGTAAGGCTTCATACTCTGCAATGTTGTTTGTACAAGCAAATCTTATCAAGAAGGAGAATTTTAGGAGCTTACCAGTTGGAGACAGGAATACAACTCTAGCTCCAGAGCCTTCCTTTACACAAGCTCCATCAAAATACATGGTCCATAGACCCTGCTGGTGCAGCTCTTGAATGCAAGTTTCTCCCCCTTTGTCTCCTTGGTCATTTGAGACAACTCTAAAATTCTCACAATCAGTGTTCACAAAGCATACATGCTCCTCTGATTCTTGATCCTCAATTGTCTCTGGCGACCTTTCCTCTCTAATCAGTTTGACATCCCTGCCATTCATTGGAATCATGGCATATGACAGGTCCAACTGCATACTTCCACCAATCAGTGCTGCCCATCTTCTTGACAACAGCATACCATATTGTGGCTTGATGTCAACCACTATTATGTTCATTTCGTAGCTCTTTTCAGGAAATGCTGCCAGTCTGAAATTCACATCCTTCATGATTCCAATAACTGGTACCTCTCTGGCATCCATAGCATAACATTTTCCACATGCCTTGTCTATTTTCAATCCAGCTTGTTGCATGATAGCTAGAGGCATAATGTTTGTGGATGCTCCAAAATCAAGCATACAATTCCTGATTATTTTCCCATTGATAACAAGGGAAACATAGAAAGGTTCCACCTGTGAAGGGCACTTTGTCATGGTCACCCCCAGATACACCTCAGGAACCTCATCTTCTTCATTGCATAAGGCATGCTTCTTACCTTGAGTCTCATCATTCTGTTTGACTTGACAAGGCATTCCTGAAATTAAAGATACTATTCTATTCTTAATTTCTTCAACCTTCATTAGTTCCATTAATGGGACATAAACCTTTACTTGAGACAAGACTTGAGCTATATCAAAAGGAGCACAATTTTGTACTGCAGTTGTAACTTGTGTAAAGGCTTTGTTTTTATCTTGAGATGAGCCAGCTTTAATCTTCACAGCTCCTTGATCATCATTCTTGTTTTGGGAACTTTTGCTTTGATCCTCAACTTGGGGGATTCTATTTTCTAGTCCTTGAGATTCATGACCTATTTTTTGCTTAAAATTTTGCTTGTTATTACCCCACTGCTTTTTTTGTGGTTCAATCCCTTTATGACTATGCACTGGCTGACCTGCAGAAATGCCTTCTGGCTGATGTGGGCTGCTTACCTGAGCTTTACCTCTGAGGTTATAATTGCTTTTGACCTGAGCCACTACTGCAGCTGTGAGAGCCCTAATTTCCTCATTACAAGGTCTTTGCAGGTTACTCAAAAAACTGTGTGAGCCTTGAGCATACACATAACTATCTTCATTATCCTCATCATAAAAAACCTGTTGACAGGCCTGAGTCCCATCATCTGTACTCTCATCAGCATCATGAGAAGGATGCTCCTTGCTTATGGATAGCATATTAACATTATCATCCTATACATAATGTGGCTCGTTGTACTCATTACAAGACATAGCATTATCATACAAAGATTGAGCAATTATGCATTGTGACTGTGAATGTGGCATTTGACAGATTATGCACCATGGAGTATCATCAACAATATTTATAGCTTTCTTCAAAGGATCAGGAGTTTCCTTGGTATGTGGAGTTCTCTGATTAGGGTTGCCACTCGGAAGAACTGGTTTACCATTATGCCAATTGGTATTATATGGCATATCATGCAATGATGGTCTCTTTTCCTGTCTTTGGTAAACTTGCCTATTAGGACCTATCCCTTTTTCACTTCTAGCCAGTTTGGTGCTATCGAAATATCAAAGAGACATACAACTGAGTCATTCTGACAACCTTCAGTCTCTTCAAAATCTTTTATCCCTTTGATTTTCTGATGTCAACCTGATACAAAATTAAGTTACATGTTTAAAAAATTTTACCACTTCGGATTATCGAAGAGACTCTAAATTGAGTCCTCCCGATATAGTAGTCTCCCACTGATATCACTTTATATGGCTTTGTTAGAGGGACCTTAGGGTTAGTTTTAATAATATGGAAATGACTTCATTATTTTGGGTGGAGGCGACATGCCATGGACTTGCTAGGGTTGGGATTGAAAGTTCAGTGGATCTTATTATTTTGAGGAAATAGGTTAAGATGACATTTTGGGGATGGAAATATAGAATGAAATAGGTTATTTCAAACTAAATTTTGTGGGGTCAAAATTTAGTTCCAACATGTGGATCTTCAGATGAGGATCATCAGATAGTGATGAGACCACGATGAGTGGTGACAACACAATCGGGAGATTTGGCCTTTATGGTGATGGTGGCGACGTAGTTAGGGAATTCTTCTATTTGACCCACAATGGAATCGAAAGAGGAGGGAGGAAGGATGATGTTGTATACTTAGTTTGAGCTAGAGGCCTTTCCTTTGCTGTGATCAGGAAGTGGATCTTTGTATGCTCCTAATTTTTCTGTTAGGTGAACTTTTGGGAGGTTCATCAATTCTTATATTGCCATGATCTACAAGATCTTGTATGCAATTATTTAACTACATACAATCAGATGTTTTATGCCCTTTCACCATATGGTATTCATAGTAGGTGTTTTCATTAAACCAAGAGGGTTTAAATTGATTGTCATTATATGGTCGAATGGCAAGTAATTGGATCAAGTCATCTTTAACCAAGTTACGCAAAACATTTTCGATGGGTTCCCCCAAAGGTGTAAATTTTCATTTTGGTTCATTTTTTGTCTTGATTGACCCCTAGGAACACTGGCATTATTATTACTTGTGGACATATTAGATGGTATGGGGGTTTGTATGTTTTGGACATTTTTAATGTTGATGACACCATCATTGAGAGTGTTTTTATTTTTACCCCAAAATGGGGTTTCTCGTAGGATTGGTTATTGTTATCATTGTTGTTGGTGTTATTAGTTCTATGGTTGACCTTATTGTTTCTCTTGTTGTCATTGTTGTCATTGTTGTCTCTATAGATTTTGATAGACCCTTTTGTAATAAAGGCGCTTTCAATGGTAGTGCCTTTATCAATGACTTCTTCGAATGATGAGGCACATTGTATTTGGAGGTGGAAGCTCATTTCTTGATTGTGATTTGTGACAAACATATTAACCAATTATTTCTCAAGGATGGGCCATGGAATTTTTCTTACGAGGCTTATCCATCATTGTAAGAAGGCGATGAAGGTATCCTGTTCTTTTGTTTTGTGTTCCAGAGATCCATCATCAACACTTTATGTTTGAAATTGTAGGAGAAGTGATTAACAAATTTCTCTACAAGTTTGTGAAATGTTTTGATTCCTAGGGAAAGGTGTCCAAACCATTTGGTAGCTTGTCCTCCTAAGCTCCAAGGGAAAAGCCTCATGAGATAAGTGTCATCATAAGAGACTTCTAGGAATGCAATGTAAAATTCCCTGAGATGTTCTCAATGATCTCCTTTCCCTTTGTATTTGTCAAATTTTGATGTTTCAAAATTCTTGGGAAAGGGTAGCATGTTGAGAGAGAGATCAAAAGGATATGGAAAAATATCCTCAAAGGAGTATTGTGTCCATTTGTGCTCTTGTTGTATGTTGTCTACTCTTTGCATCAAATCCTGGATGACTTGTGATAAGGTTGTGGTAGGTGGTTTTGGTATGTTGGTTTGTTGTTGATGGATGAAGTGTTGGAGGAAATTATATGGTTGTTGTTGTTGGGTGATAAGTTGTTGAAGGATGTTTTGTGGTATTTGTTGTTGTTGTGGATTTTGGTTTTGTTGGGTGGTGAGTTATTGAAGGTTGTTTTGTGGTATTTGTTGTTAAAGTTGAAGTTATTGGAGTTGTTTTAGAAATGTTTGATTAGTGTTTTGAGTGGACATGGATGTAGGTGGTTGGGAAATAGGAGGTTGCGTGTATGTGGAAGCAATTTGGGAAGTGAATGTGGATGTTTGTGGATTGTTGCTGAGGTTGTTAAATGTATTGATTAGTGGTTGATAAATAAATTGGGATATGAAAGTGATGGTGTTTGAATCAAGTTGGGGTAGTAGGTGGAATTTTTTGGGATGTTAAGGGTGATTTTTGGAATGGATGTGGATATGGTTGATGTAGGTGTTGATGTGGGAATTGATGTTGATGTCAATGTGGATGGTGTAGATGTGTTGGGTATGTTATTGGATGAGGATGGTTGGGATGTGTTAGTGGGGGGATAGGTTGATACTATGGTACCATTTTGAATCAAGAAGTCCAAATATATATTGGGATCAGATTTTATGACTTGGTCCAATAAATCCATAGAACTGGGGTCTTGTGTGAAATCCATGACTTCTTGATGGATGTCATGATCATTTGATGGTTGTTGTTGATTTCCAAAGTGATCAATTATGACATTATTTTCATCAGTAGGAGGCATCCCAAATGGTCTATTTGGTTCCATCTATTGGTTTCTCCTAGCTTATGACCTTGTTTGTGGAATACAAAAGGGACTTTGAGTTGATGTTGGAATGGATGAAGGATGTTGGAGTTTAGGAACTTAGTTTTCCAAAATTTTGGACCAAGTGAACTATATGAGGGATATGTGGGTGATGGTAAAGGGGTGATTTTGGATGGAAATTGATGACCAAATGATGACAAGGATGATTTTTATAACACCATAGGTAAGATTGATCAAAGGATAGTTTGGATATCAAATCAAAAGGAGCTTTGGAAAATCTAGATCTTGTGAGATATAAAGGATTTTTATCTCTTCTTACTTAGGTTAGACGAGCCTAAGAAAAAGGGAGATATGGAATTATTTTTCTTGGGGTAGACAAGATGTACCAAGAAAAATGGAATTCTTAGAATCCACTAACTTAGGAGTAGTCTAAGCTCCTAAGCTAGTTTATCTAAGATTGATAAAGACTAATTTATACAAGTTAAGATAGACAAGTTCTTAAGCTTAATATAAATTAGGGGGTAAAGATGAGATCTAGATTTACTTTTTGTGATATTTTGATTTGAGGGATGATTGGAGTGGATTTGATTTGGTTTACTTTAGTGAATTTTGGAGATTTGATATAATTTGATTATGGGTGAAATTGATGTGAAGATCCAAAATGGGATTGGTAAATCAAAGTTTTCCTAAGATCAAATTGAAAATGGATGATAGTGAGATTTGGAGTGATTTTGAAGGAGGGATGACTTTGGTGAAGTGGAAGATGAGATGAGTGATCTTTTGTTTTAGGACACCTTTGAAAATTTACCACAATCTACAAGATAGTCAGGTTTATGACACTAGGTTCAGCTAGTTGATAATGCAAACACAAACACTGATAGATCAGCTGTAGGCACTGATAGATTAGATGTAGGCACTGAGAGAACAGATGTAGGTGCCACAAATTTAGATGAAAGCGCTAAAAAATCTAACCTAAGTGTAAAAAGGGAAACCACAAGTGCTGATAGATTAACCTAAGCCACTAGACCAAAAGCATTGGAACATTTGACTAAGGCACTGACAAAATATCCAAAAGCACTGACAAGATTGATGATGACAGGAAGAGGTTGACAGTGCCAAATTTGGTAAAATCAATGATATTGAATAGTGAGATCTAGTAGGATGCTAAAAATGGGTAGTTTGCAAGTTACAAGATCTATCTTTGTGGTTTGACAAGTTTGTTTTTATTGTTATTCTTTCATAAATGGTCAGACTGGGGTAATAGTGTTTAGTCAAGCATAGACACTTATTCCAATAACAAAAGTGCTGGCAGATCAGACTAAAGCACTATGACAGTGACTAGAGGCATTGAGACAAAGACCTAAGGCACCGAGATAGAAACCTGAGGCACTAAGATAGAGATTGTAGGCTCTAAAGAAAATCCCAAAGGTGATGAGATAGAGACCCGAGGTGTCAAAATAGAGGCCAGAGGCACTGAGAGGCTTGACTAAAGTACTAAAAAGTTGTTTGATTGGTGAGTTTGAATGATGTTCTTGGAAAGAGAATTTGCAAATAAGAAGACACAATGGCTATTTGACTCGACAAGGTATTGGGCGCAAATCATTTCGTGGCTAATAATGGCTTATATAGGTTTTGAACAAAGAAGACACATCAAGCACATGAGCAACCTAAATTTATTCAAGTAGGAGTGTCATATCCCATGGACTCACTAAGGTGCGACTTCAATCCCCACTATTAGATAATGGTGATTTCCATCCCTTTGATACCATCTACCATTTCTTGGATGGATAGGGAATGCAAGGTCATGTACCACCTTACACCTCTTACCTTGGAGAACAAAGTCTTGCCCAAAACTTATTCTATCTCAACCATGGTGGTAATAGTGTGAGATCTTCTCCCCCTACTGTAGCAATGCACCGTAGGATATGACAACCAAAGGTCTTATCTAGGCTTTACGGGTTTCTAATGGGTGTCCTAATATATGCAAGATACAATCTATAAATGAGGGTGTCCAAATCATCCAACCAAGTGCCAACCAAACATAAGTCCTGGCGGATCGAGGATCTCAGGGTTTTTTCTTAGGTGAAGGGGTCCTTCCTTTGAAGTGTGTCTTTTGATTCTCAATACATTTATATCCCATGCTAGAACACATGGTTGAGGTTGTCCCCTTGGTGATGAAATCTAAGGAAGATCCCTAGAGGAAGAAGATACTACTAACTTTTGATCTCCAAGATCTTACGAAGTGCAAGGGGAGAGCATGTTGGAGTACGAGAGACACTGAGAGGGGGGTGAATCAGTGTCTCATAAAACAAACTTTTTTTGGCAACAATTAATAAAATTTACCAACCATAAACTTCAACCCTTGTATGATGAAAGAAAAACATTCATTTATGAATTGTAGTGCATTGACAGATCAACTTGTGAACATGAATGAACAAAACAACTGTTGGTGAACTATGACAAACAATAGAGGTAGTTTTATTTCTTTATTGGACAGAGATAAGTATCAGATATATTGTGCATTTGTACTAACCCATAATGAACATCATGTCAAATATGCAACGGTTAAATTATAAAACAATGAACATAAACTCATGAACAAAAACAAGTGACCATAACACAGAGATTTAACGAGTGGAAAACCTTCTAGGGATGAAAAACCACTCTAGAAAATGCCTCACTGGCTTAATTAAAATGTGCTTCACTAGCAAATACAGATGCCTCACTGGTTGTTTGTGCCTCACTAGTTATTTGTGCCTCATTAGTTGTTTGTACCTCACTAGTTATTTGTGCCTCAATAGCTGTTTGTGCCTTACTAGCTATTTGTGCCTCACTGGCTATTTGTGCCATACTGGCATATTTCAATCCATACAATGAATAATATAGTTTAATACAGAGGGTTACTCTATTTTGCTATAACCCAATCTTCAACATTCCAGAATAACCTTAATGATAGTGCAATAAACATAGAACATCAACCTTATTTCAGATGTTTACAAAATGTCATTTTATATAATACAAAGTCTTTCTTTCTTTCATCAAATAGTTTGAGAATGTAACTATTCTTTTCCAACTATCTCAAATAATTTGTAACTGCATAGGAAACTATTTTTGATATATGATCGGATAGAACCATAATGCATTTTAGAATAAGTTACATTTGAAATATTACATCATAAGATATACCCAAACTATCAAATGAATTAAAGAAATCTCTGTGAACACAAAAAATATCTCATGCTTGAGAGAAACCCTAGGGTAAATTTACAAATCCTAATAGTATGTAACAATCAACCTTTAATCACAGTCTTAATCCAAGTTGAACAAAATTTGTCATCACTGTATAAACATAACTGAGACAGCAGTTAAAATCTTTAAACTATCTCAAACCCCAAACAAAAATGAAAGTAACGAATATAATCATTGTTTATTCGACCATTAAAGCTCCTTGAGACAGTTGTTACCTAAAATAACAAAAACCCTTTTAACTTTCATAAAGTCTCATAACTGTAAACCTTCAACTATGTTTGCATTATTTTAATTGATAAACCCTTTTGTTTTGTTAACAAAATGCAAAAAACATAAAATCTTAACTAAACCTTCAAGAGAAAGAAATGCAGAAACAAAAATGATGACACCTGGTAATTTTTTATGCCACAGGAAAAAGAAGAACTATCGAATGACTATGTATAACTGTTAGGCTACAGAGTTGACTCAAGCTGAGCATTGTCACTTCAAATTGTTACCATCATTCCTCAACCGTCTGCAAACCCTAACCTCTTCCTCGTGCTCTTTTCCTCAATGAAAAATGATAACAAAAACAACAAAATGCTCTTTTGTGTGTTTGAGAAGCTTCATCCATTTCCAAGCCCTAAGTTGACGGAGTTCACAAAATGAGTAACCATTTAGAGTTTGTGTCGTTACATGCCAAAATCATTATGTTGGTTCTAAACCACATGTTCACTAGGCCTAACAATAATAACCTTTATCACATGCTCATAAAGTCAACCATAAAAACCTTTATAAATATTCAAAATCATAATGCCCTTTCGGTCCATTCAACAAGTTTCAAAGTAAATGTCAATCAAGACACCAAAAGATATTTCCATCAAATGCCCCCTTGCACATAAAATGATATTGCCATCAAATGTCAACATAATCATCAAATGCTAAGACTTGTATAATGAGCACCAAATAGTATGACTTGTATAATGACCATCCAACCACTTATCACAAGATTAATCAAAAATACAAATCAAAACATGCCATACTCATATGCCATCACCAAACCCATATACCATGATCAAAACTAAGAACCAATTTATGGTTTAACTTCCCTTTTTAAATTGCCATCAATGGAACATGATTAAATTCTCTTTCCATGCCTTGAGTTTTTGAATTCATAATGCTATCACAAATCTGAATGTATGTCAAACATGTAAATGTATATACCAAAGTAAATGTGTCAAGATGAACACACAACTCAAATACATACCAATACTGTAAATGCCAATATGTCACTAGAGATAAATCATCAGAGCCATATAAATCATCAACTGTCATAGAATAGAGCCTGTAGAGCATGTCAACTATATAAAGCATGTTCATATAACTGGATAGAGCATGTAGTTCATATCAATTGTATAGAGCAATTAGAAGATCATGAGAACATCATGAGAACCACCATGAGAGCCATTACCATTAATGTTATAACCAATACCAAGCTGTCATGATCCAACTATCATGTGCAACATGTCAACTGTTATGCCAAAATATGAATACCAACTGTTATACCAACTGGGAAGAACATAAATAGGAATACCAACTATTATGCAATTGTGTAACATGACATCATAATATCATATGCCATAAGAGATCATGAGCACAAAAGATCAAAAGATCATGAGCACATCAAGAACCAAGTGCATAGAAACTGTGTAGAGCATTAAATGTATATCAACTATATATTGAGAATGAGAGGTATATCAACTGAGATGACATCAAGAATACCATATGTCAAAACTGTATCATCAACTAAGATGAACCATGAGAGTGTGGATTGTCATCAAGGACAACAGCTGGAGAGGAGGACAATAGAGCATACATGAAGTAGCACTCCTAAAGGATAAACACAACAAAAGGATTTGTACAATGATTTCTAATCCCCAATATCACTTAAGGATGCGAGGGGAGATCATATGTCCAAAGGCAAATCAAAACATGGAAAATAAGATTCTTTTCCTCCTATTTTAATTAATGTGCAACTAAGATTAATAGGTAAAAGAAAACTTTAATAGTGGGGTTGCACCAAAAAATGTTAGTAGTTTGTTTAGATGTCTTTGACCAATATTTGGAAGTTGCAAGAGAGTTGATTAGTCCTCAAAATGTTAAATTCTACTCTATCCTAAGACATGCGCTAACATGACGAACAAAAGCGCTAACAAAGGCTTCGTAGGCACTGATAGAGCTTAGAAAAGCATTGACAGAGCCAACATAAGTGCTCAAACAGTAAGTTAACAAACTAAGTTAGTACACTAAAGTGCTAAAATAGATAACAGATGCGCTATAATAGATAAAAAAAATGCTAAAACAGAGACCCAGTACATTAAAGCATAGACCAAAAGCGCTAACACAAGGACCAAATGCACTAACATAGGGACCAAATGCGCTAACATAGTGACCAAATGTATTATAACAGAGACCTAAAACAATATTATAACTTCTTTTACCTACATTTGGAAGTGTTGACCCATAAGCCAAAGGCACTAAAATAGAGCTTAGAGGTGCCAAATCTGAATGCGGAAGCATTGTTCTGACATAGAGGTTAAAGAATCCTACAAAAATGTTAGTCTTATGATAAAACAGGCAAGTCACCCTATCTATTGCAAACAAGGTTATCCACCTTGCCAAAATGTGATCATTTTCAAAGTGAAACAGAGAGTTAGGGGTCCTAAAATGATCACAAATTTGAAAATATTTCAAAGTTAATCACTAGACTAAATGTAAACCCCAATATCCTACAAAACATGATGTTAGACCTGTAGAAAATATGTCAAAGGAGCTACAAAGAATTATTGTCAACCAACAGAGAAAGGTAAGCTTCCATAGTTAGTATCAAAATGAGAGCCCTATCTCAAATAACGTAGGCACAACTGCAAGGAACAAAGGCACTAAAATAGATAATTTTAGTGCTACAATAGATTACATAGGCGTTATTGCATAGACCTTGAGTACTAAGAGAGATACTAGAAGTGCTAAAAGATATGTTAAACATAGTCAAAATCACTGAAAGGAGAACCATAAGTGTTATTCTGGCTCCCAAAAGCACTAATCTACATCTTGAAGTGCTAACATGAACTACATGATAAAACTTACAAAACTTTCAAGATTTTTGGTTATTTCTAGGGATGTGGGTCCCACCAGGCACGCCAAATGAAGATTATGGAAATGTTAGAAGACAATAAAACATAAAGGAAGCATAAAAATAATAATTAAACCTCAAATCTTCACACAGTCCATTCTCCTTGATAAGATGGAGGAATGCATGCACCCAAGAAGCAATTCCTAGCTATATCCAATGCAAAATGAATGTGGATTGCTCTATTCTAACCAGCACAAGTGAAAGGAAGTATTTAGCAATGAGATGAGAAAATTTTGGCTAAGATTTTGGCATAAATTGGATTCTTGAAGATTTTTTGTTGAAAATGATTGGAGATGGCTTGCATTTATAGATTTTTGGTATATTTGTTTATCAATGGTGGAGGTTTGAAGTGGAGATCCAATGGTGGAGATTTCATAGTGAAATCAAGGATTGGGGTTGCATCGTCAATATTGGAGGGCTCACAATATTTTGGAATTTAAAATTCCATCTTGGAAAGGCTTTGAATTAATTAAGATAATGACTTATGAATAAATTAAAAATTCATTTGAGTGGGGGAGAGTGAATTAAAAATTGAATTTTATGGATGAATGGGATGAGAATTGACACATGCATGGATTTGGAAAGGTGAGGTGGAGACATGTGTGAGCTTTATTATTTAAATAATGCTCTTTACATGAATAGGGAAATATGATGTGGAGACACATGTGACTGTTGTGATGTTCACAACACGCCCCATTTTACCCTTGAGCAAAATGAGGACCTTGTGTGCTTTTGGTTTTTGTGGTGGTTCAGTTTGCTTGGTGGTAAGGGAAAAAGGGTAGAAATTGTGAGAAATGCTTAATAAATCAAAAAATACCCAATGTCAGAAAAAAACTAGAAGTACTAGTGAATTTTGTGTAGAAAATGATTAAGAGTTGTTTTTGAACCAACTTGAAATTCTTAGTATTTAAGGAAGAAATGTTTTGATGAAACACCGTGTTGAAGTTGGATTTGTATGTCATGTGCAAATTAGTTTGTATGTGGGATGATAAATAGTGGTATTATTGTTGGGGTGAGTTCATTGTATCTCATCTTTTGCATGTATATTTAAAAGATTCAAACATTAAAAATGCAAGAGCGGACCCGACTAGTTTCAAAAGTTAAGAGAGTAAATGTTGATGTCCATGTTTGTATATCAATGATTTGTATTGTATGTTTGAGCATGTCTTTAATATACAAAGTGGCAAATATGCATACACGGATTCAAAAATAAAGTTAAATCAAACATAGGGCAAAGACTGAGAAAACATCATTGTATCATACGAACAAATCGCAGAAAGTGGAATGACAAAGAGAATTAAAACAAAATTGAAGTATATAACACGTTCGCATCTAGTATGCATAGTTCAGACATAAGGTACAGATACATATAAGAAATTAATATAAGAAATTTCAATGCTATTAAAATGCACCAAAATTGGTAATATTAGTATTATATCTGAACAGAAAGTGTACATTCAAAAAGGAGTGTATCTGCAAGCATCACTGTCAAAATTTGAATTCATTGTAAAAAGGGGGAACTGAAGTGCTAAAGAATAGTACAGAGGTTGATGATTCCCATAAAAGTTCCCAATTTAGACTATCTCTACAAAATGACCTAACTAGTCTAGATTTTGTGTTGAATCCAATCCCCTAGACAAAAGTAAGAAGTTGAGGCTGACCATTGCCCAATAGTGGTGGCGGGCTAAGGCATGGTCTAACAGGTTCATTAGGAATGGAAATCTTTCATACTTGGCTCAAGGAATATTGATCAGAGGGATCTCTAAGGCTCATGGAATGCCTATGCCCAACTCTTCTCCTATAAGGACGTCGATATCCGTAACCCTATACTCAGCCTTGAAAATATCCTAAAATAACATAAGGATTTCCACCTTTTTAAGACTCAAATCCAATATAGAGGTGAGGAACGACGAGGTAATATCAGAATTAACTCTATATTGCCTATACCTAGTACCATTTTAATAGCTTCTAATTCCAACTCATGGAATATGGGGTTTTCATGTTGAATGACCAATCCTCTCAAATGAGCATCTGAAATTGGACTGAAGAAAGCAGTCTGCCTCCTAGTACTACGAAGACATATGGGAGTATTCATATTCACAACGAATATTAGCACAGCCCGAAGAAGAATGAGAATTGTTCATCACACATACCATTAAATAGAATTTCACACAAGTTATAGGGTTAATCACCATTAACATGGTGTTCATGTGAGTTTGAATGTTCAGGATTGTATGGGTTAATTTGGGCATGCTAGAGGTCTAATAGAGTTAATATCATTAAATGTATTAGATTTTTTTTAATCATGATTTGTGGATTGCGGCATTAATTGCAGGGGGTAGTACGGATGTTTGCAAGAAGAAGAGGGGGTCATTTTATGAAATAAACATGCAAGGTTGTGTGTATTTGGCATACAATGCACAAAATACAAGGGCAAACACTAAAAGAGGTAAAGTAAGGTTAATCACGAGGTAAGTTTGTTTCCTTCGTATGTTTCATTTTTTGTATACTAACGTGATGCATAAATATAAATACAATGGTGGAATTAGAAAAAGGGTTAAGGTCAGTTGAAACAAAAAGTGAGTCCGCATTTGTATTGAATAAAAGAGATGTATTACACATGCATTGAGATGTACAAAAGGGTGAATACAAAAGCTATCTAGCTATTGAAAGGTGAGAATTATATGCATAAAGTAATGTACAAGGTTTAAAACAAAAGGTGGACCTGATAGTGATTTAAAAATGGTGTATAAATTAATTTTGGCCGGTGCTCTTAGATATGTGATAGAATTGTATGTGCTAGAAATCAAGATATTCAAAAAGTAAATATACAATGTCAAAACTAATGAGAGGTCAAAACAAAATGGATATAAAATTTAAATCATCTTTTGTATGTTTAAATGTATGTATCTCATGTACATTGGAGAGTACAAATGTTAGGTATAGAGCTGGACGTAAGGTAAAGTACAATTGGTTTTATAAACTCTGATGAGTTCACGTTTGCATGTCTTAAAGATTGTATAAGTGAAATATACATTGTGGTATACAAAGGTCGATACAAAACTTAGAAAGGACAAAAGGTGGGAATTATATTTGTCAGGTTGGGTTTTGTATATTTATGATTGCATAAGATACATAAAAAGATTGATATACAAAAATGAGATACAAAAAAAGAAAGATGAGAAGCAATCCATACAAAAGCTAAAACGTAACATTAAAGAGGGAAAATGCGTAATTTGAATCATATGCATTAATTACTGTATTTAATGCATAATTAACAACAAAGATGCAGAATTGAAATGAAATAAAAATAAAAGTAGATGATGTTATTTTTACAATTGCATTTCGAGGGTAAAATTGCAGAGAGTTTCACTTAGATAGAGGAACATGATTCAGGAGCTAAATAGAATAGGAATGACAAACAGTTAAAGGATGGAACCCAGCCAAAAGAAGGTAGATACTATAGCTGGAGAAGGAGAGATAATAAAAAAAGAAAGAAAACCAAGGAGAGAGACGATTATAGAGGAGTTGTCACTGATCAGGGGATATTCTTCTTTGTTATTTAGCCCAGGAAGATTGGTAACAGATACGAACATTGGTCAATATGATGCAAAAGAAGTGCTACAAAAGGTCACGGTGCCCGATGCTACTGAAGACATGAAAAAGATTTGGGATAAGGGATTGTATAAGGTCGTAGGATTCCCATTAGCTATGGAGGCTAAAGATTTAGTATTGGAATGCATGCGCAGGTACAATTTAAGCACCAGAAAGGTAATACACGATGGTCAAACTATTGCAGATCTATCTACAGAAGGCATAGCCCAAACTTTTGGGTTGGAGATTAAAGAGGAAATGATGGATATTGATATGGATCAATACACTGAAGATTTTATAAAAAATGAGAAAGAATGCAAAACCACTATCTTTTATGGGTGGTATACAGCAGAGAATAAACCTAAAGCTGCTGTAAGGGTGCCTAAGAGTTTATACAGAATTGAATTCAAAGAGGAGATATACTTAATGATTACAATGTTGAGTAGATTAGCTGGACTAAGAGATACAACAAAGTTTGAACCTTGGATGTTTAATATCATACAATATATCAGAGCAAAGAAGGGAATTATTCATTAGGCTAAGGCCATCAGTACTGCAATAAATAGATAGATAATGGCATTTGGAAAAATAGAAGGTTTTTCTTGTCTTCTTATATGATCTATGCTTGTGCTGTTGAAATGCCACCAATGGCTGGAATAGACAGAGTGTGTACCTTAGGAAATGGCCCAGGTAAAAAGTTGGTTTATGAACATTATCCAGATTTGCAGGAGGAGAATGCATGGCGTAAATATGTCAGGGTGAATGATGTTTTTTATACCTATTTGGTGAGAATTTTAAATGGAGACAAAGACATGAGATTATCAGAAGAGGTGGCAAAGGCTATAAGTCCTTTCAATTCTTGTTATATACAATTTCCTACATTCACTTATATTAGGACTGAGGGATTTAAAGGTAAACTATTCATGCTACCAAGATATCCTCTAGACCGGTTAATTGTACTGGAATTGACAAGGCAAATTTTGAATGTATTTAGAATGTACAAAAGGAGATTTGATAGAGGAGACATTAAGTTCCCTTGGATAATTGGGAATTATCCATGCTATAATGAAGACATTGCTAAAGAATCAGAAAAAGAGTTGAGATATTGTGGCTTTGAGGAGTTTGATTTAGTTAGAAGGTTCAACCCCTTCCATAGAATTGAAAATTATGTTGATCAAAAGTACAAACACCAAATCCACATTAAGGATTTTTGGTGAGATAGTGAGAATGAGCAGGAAGTGTGGAAGAGAGCTCATCAAAGACTGACATTGGAATAGATGAAAACCATGGGGGAAATTAATGTGCCTCAGGAGGTTAGAGATGATGATAAAGTATTACACCAAAGCTATGAGAGTCAAGGAGTGGCATTGTTGCCTATCAATGAACCTAATTGGGAAGAACCAGTAGAGACTTCTCTAGATGTAATTTCTCAACCAATTCTTTTATTTTCTAAAACATGGTTACGTGACAGGATGGAGGAGCTTAAAGCTAAATGTGTTATTGCCACTTATCAGAAAAAGGGAAAGAAAAGAGAAAGAGAAAAGAAGGATGATTTAGAATGTTTTTATGAAAAGAGAAGGAAATTTGTAGAGACTATAGTCCTTGAGAAAGATAAGAATGCTACCCTTTTAGATCCTTATGCTCTAGGTATCATAGTGGCCATCCCTTTAGGGACATTCATGGATGAAGGAACATCAAGCCAAGTGGTTAATGTGGAACAGTCGCAAATGTCAAGGGTTGTTATAGCATAAGTGCAGAATAAAGAATTACCAATAGGACAGCCTATAATTAAGCCTGCGATTATAGATACACCAAGGGGAAAGGCACAAATTCCTACTATAATAGTGGATGCCCCACTGGTGGGAGTAAGACAAAAGCATGTATCTAAGAATTTCACACCTGAAGAAAGAAGATTAGGCCACATAAAAGTTAAACAGGAATTGACTAAAAAAATGCTGCAAGAGTCAACAAGCCAAGAAGCCAAGAAAGTGGGTGAAATTATGAATGTTGATGAAGGGAGTAGTGATGAGGAAGAGTCATCATGTGGAACTAATATAGGGGAAGAAGACGAAGAAGAAGAACAAACATCAAAGACTTCCCTTATTGGATAAGAACAAAGTGCTCAAGTAGAAGGGGCACAAAGCCTAGTAAAAAGGGGTGAGGATGTATAAGAAAGCTTGGAGGTAATAGATCCTTATGGTCCACTAGTATCACCTAAAATAATAGAGGAAGTGCAAGCTGTTGCACAACAATTAGAAGAGACATAAAAGGAAGTCAGAAAAGAAGAATAAAGAATAGTGAATATAGAAAAAACATCTATATCGTTTAGACAGTCATTGTAAATAGAGGAGATAGGTGAAACAGGAAATGTGCAAAATTGGGCTAAAGTGTAGACATAAGAGGCAATGCTGGAAAGTAATACAAATACTAATGGTTCAGGTGTTTCTAATATTAATGTTGAACAAGATGAACAAGAAAAGAATTTGGAAGAAGGAAATAAAGAGCAAGATACTAAAGGGGATACAAATGAGGATAAAGAAGGAAAAGAAAATGAAGAAGAGTGACCATAGTATCAAGATAATGCATCTCCTTCAGCACCACAATAGGGTCCATGTATAGGTCAAGATCTAATACAACAATAGCAACAACAACAACAACAACAGGGATCAATAGAGATAGAGAAACCTGAGGAGTTAATAAATGAAGAGAAGAAGATAGAAACCTACATGGAAGCACCAGCTTGGTTGGGTTCCGAAGTAAGAAGGGAAAAAGTAGAAGTACAGTTGGTCCCCATTGATATCAAGAGCTTGTTGGGTGGGCATCCATAGAGAGAAAAGAGAAAAGCTAGAACCATGTCAGCTATAAAGTGAAGCCCATCTGGATCTAGAACTCTAGAGTTAGCTGTACCACAAAAGGATAAGGCAAAGGGAGAGATGATCCTTGAAGATTATCAACTGGTCAATATAAATCTTGGGCATGTGAATAGGGAACAACACATTGTTGAATGGGAAGATATGAACAAAGTAACTATGGAAATGTTGAAGAAAGATAAGGATAAGTCTGACTATTTGAAGGGGCATATTGTACAATTGCAAGAATTCATATAGAAGATATTTGACCCTACTATTGGTATCCCAGATTTGCCTGAGGACTTATCCATTTTATCAAGGGAACAATTTACTGAGTTTGAAAATAAATAGGTCAAAGCAAATATTTTTGAAGAATGGTTTAAGGCCTTTATTCAAAAAGGATAAAACAACATAAGGCAGGTAATTAATAGTTGGGAGGTAGCTTTTGAAGAGAAAAATAGTTGCATTCTTGTTTTACATCACTGTTAATCTAGAATAGAAGAATGCAAAGAAGAATTGAGACAAGTTGAGGACATGAATGAAAGAATTGAAGAGCTAAAAAGTGAAGGGATAGTAACTTCTCAGGTGGTAGATTATATGCCACAGTGCATATTGGAGTTGAAGTTTGAGGACAACATGTTAATGGGTTGCATTATGAGCACCCAGGATATGGAAGAGATTGTTGATGAGATGATAAGGAAACACAAGAAAATAATACAGAAGTTCATTGGGCATGAATGCCAGGAAATACCAGTTTATGATGCAACTATGGTAGTTAAAGAATTTAGAGCTATGTATATATCCTGCCTGGAGAATCCTGTTGCATATCTAAGCACTCAGATGATTTATTCCATCATGGAATTAAGTGCGAAGATAGAGAAATATCAAAAAAATAGAGAAGTGGAAGAACAAGTAAGGACATTAAAAGAAAAGGTTGAATTGCAGAAATACACATGGACAGTGAGTCAGAGGAATAATCATGATTCTGTGATAGCATTGATAGCCAAGTACACAGAGTACTTGAAGAAAATAGGAGAGGAATGAGAAAGAAAGGTGCCAGTGGTAGTAGTTGTTTTTTTTTGTATCTTCATTTGTATATGCTGTAGATTTTTGTCATGTTGTGGCAGCCGAAGTCAACAAGGAGAAAAGTCAAAGAAGAATCTGTGTTTTGAAAGATCCTAAAATCATCCTTTGCACATAAAGGAATATTCTTGAAGATATTTTGAAGGGCGGTTGGGAAATGACTCCCACCGTTGATCTTGTGAATTTGAATTTGAGTCGTCATGGATTGAGTTTGTAACTGTAGCAAGGGGGAATTTAAATCTATATATAGAACCCTGTTACTAGTGTTTTTTACACAAAGTTGGAGAAAGACATATTGTTACATTTAGGCAAGAGAAGTAATAGACTTTGAGAAATTTTTGTGTCAAGTGAAATGCACCTATGTCTATAGCAGAGATAATGTGGAACATCCAATTTCTCCCTGTATCTGTAAAGTGTTTGTGAGTTTTAATTGATTGTTAATGTTGTCAAAGATTGCAAAGACAAATTACATTGTAAATTTGAAAGATTTTTCATATATTGATGAATACAAACATCTGATTGTTGTGTCTATTCCAGAGTGTATTAGATTTAGGTATTTTTTAATTTCCTTTGATGATTGCATTCTTGTATGTGAATTAGTCATACTGCTCAAGATAAGAATACATGGAATTTACTCCTTTGAAACATTATAATTGATTAATCTTTTATACATGAATAGTAGAGAATTAGTTCCTACAGGATTAAGTTCTTTAACCATATTTCTTCTAACTTTTCCCAAAATCATAAATAATTAGCTAACATGCAGAAATCTGAAGGAAATTGTCATATATTTGAATGGAAATTAAGGAATTGTAAAGTTTTTTGACAATTTTCATATATATTTGAAAGGCAAAGTTTGTTTATTGAAATTCATGCGAAGCTTTGTGATAAAATGGTAAATACATTTAAAGGATTAGTAACTTTAGTGTAATTTATAGTTATTTGCACAAATTGAACAAGTCTAGTAAGTCACAAATCACTTTAGTTTATGTAAGGCCCCTTGAACATTACAGCTTCACAATGAATTGCTGACCTACCTCACACGGTCAAGACCTGACTATACAGAAACTTGAGATTAAAATTCTTTGTTAATTCTTCATATCTTTCAAGATAGCTAAGGTTATTTTGTGAATTTAAACTTTGCTGCTTATGTACTTTACATACATCAATAGTGACTCCATTTAATTTTTGGATGTCTATAGGAGCAAATAAGTTGAAGGAACAATTTTCCATGGAATGTGTCTATGGATTGCCATAGCCTTAGGGCAGCAATAGTTCTAACTTCATAGTTGAAAATACATTTTTGAGAATGTGATAAGAGTTGAGTGGTGACTCTAGGATTGTAGATATATGCTTTTCAAAAAAGTAGACAAGTTACACGAGTTGTCGTATGGTGTCATCTTGAGTGACGATACTAAGTTCTTGTGCCATGGTTAACATATATTAAGGAGTGAACATGCATATTGTGGTGGGGGAAAAGAGTAAGATGTATAGAGAGATAAAAAATAGAGAGATAGAGGGAGATTGATAGAGAAAGAAAAATAGAGAAAGAGAGCTCATAGTATATGTATATATAGAGAGAGAGAAGAAGAAGAATATATAAAGAGATGGGTAGAGGAATATATAGAGATATATAGAGAGAGGAAGATTGATAGAAGAGGAAGAAGATGTAAAATTTAGCTTTCAGGAACGAATATTTGTTTCCTAGGAACAGATATCCAATCTTTGCTCTACAAAATGGATATTCATTACCTTAGTAATGAATATTCATTATGCCTTGGGAATGCCTTCGATTTAGGCTTGGGACTATCATAGTTGAATTTCTCTCAACTATAACATGTTTACAGGTTTCACCCTCTTCTTTTGACTTCACCCTCTGTGCTGACAACTTTTTTTTTTCAAATTTGATAAAATGAAAAGGGTTTATTGAATGAATTGTCAGCTTTCTAAAAGTATAAGATTTTATTGATTATAATATTATTAAACAATTAATAATAATTTTCTAAATAGAGTGTGTCTAAAATCATGACGGACACACTAATTGAAAAGCATCCATAACTTTCAAACTATTCCACCTTTTTCAAATTTGAAAGATGTGTCACACTCTATGCTTTTTTGGCTATAGGTTTTGTTTAGGTGAAAATTGGATTTTGTTTAGTTGAATGTTTTAGTGTTTAGATGTTTGAATCCTCCCTTCACCCTTTACATTCAAGGACCTTAGGGTCGAGTGGTAGTGCACTATCATAACCTAGGTCACTGTGAGATGTAGGGAAACTTGGATTAGGGTATTTAATTATCAATTTTCCTTCTCCTATGCTTAATTGACCATTAAAACCCTAATATTGCAAATGCGACAATAAACGGATGAATTACAGAAAAAGCTCTTACAGAGGGATGTAAAATGTCAAATCACAGAGTACCTATTTTTGGGGTTCCAAGGCAGAAAAGTTGGGGACAAAAGAGCAGGCGCCCAAGTCCAAGGCCCTACTTTTTATCAGGATCTGGGACAAGATCTGTAACCTATTCCTGCTGCACCGAATGTTTTTCTATCACGAAACTTCGAGGACTAATGAGTAGGCGCCCAAGGCTAGGTAGTTGTTTCTTTCACTAATCTACAATTCTGACACTTCAAGATGTCTTCCTACAACTTCACTTTGTCCAGCTCCTCCACCTGTAACCTGCAACCATGAAAAATTTGGGAGGAGGTTGTGGTGTTTAGAGGCTTGCCTCAATCAAGCCTCGAAGGACACTTAAGTCTCTGAACACCTTTGTCAGATAAAGAGTGCATGCCTAGGGAGCCAGAGACAAAAACCAAATGAAGTAATGATCACAAAGACAATATAATGTCACCTTGTAGTGAAGATCTCATGGGAGGAAGATGCCCTTCATTCCATGATGAAATGGATGCTCAAATCTGCAAACACTTGTAAACACATAGACAACACAATTCTACTCTTGCAACACAATGAAAGCCTTGAATCACCTTGAGAACACATGAACATCACAATTTCCATCTAGTTTCTAAATGAATACCTAAACATGATTTTATATGCAACTACAAAAACTCCCACCAAGAATTTCATAATTCAAACTTACCGTGTCAGCATAGGACCCAAATAACGGTCACAAGCTGACACCCAAAAATTGGGACTGTCCCAAAATAGGGCAGGACTAGGGCATGGGTGCCCAAGTCCTCCCCCCTATTTTGGGTAGGGTCTATCTCAAGTAGTCCCCCTAGGTCCCATTTGTCAAGACACTTAGGGGTTTTCTCATCGGGATGTCGAAATATGATTTAAAATGTCCTAAATGCACATGAAAGACCCGGGAACTAAACCTAAAGAGGGAAAAGCCCCCAAGGGGACATTTTTTGACGTTACATTTAGTCCCCACTTTAATGTATGTATAAACGCAAGGCCAATACATGCATTAAAGTATGGTCAACAAACATAGCAAACACGCCAAGCATGGAGAAGACACGCCAATCACATAGAAGACAGTAACATGCACAAAACATAGAGAAGACAGTTATAGTCACACAGAACCAAGAGAATATAGTGAATACATGAAATACACATTAATGCATGGAAGGCATGCATCATTTATTTTCTTTTCTTTTTCTCATATATATGAAATGTAGATGCAAGTACTGGAAAGTAAACAAACCTCCCATAATGCAGGAAGCACTCATCGCACTGGTCATTAAACTACATATATGGGGCAATACATATGCAAGACACGTAAAACCTCCCAAAATGCAGGAAGCACTCATTGTGCTAGTCTTTAGACTGCATATGGGGCAATAGACATGCTAAACAAAGCAAGCACGCCAAAACACACACAATTGAAGACATAGAGAAAACACGGTAGATAAGTGATGGAGTGTTCCTATTTCTATGTCCAACACCATCTTAGGCACATTATAAGCACACACTGACAATTGGGATTCACCACAACAATCATTGAAGACACACTTAAGGGTTGAATTAATCATAGAACTGCTCCCCACCTCCGCAAAGGACTTTTGAAAATGACAGGATGATGTAATTTGCTCTGAGAAATACACCATCCTCGCCTCCGCAGAGGGCTTAAGATAAAAAGGATATACACAATATCCTACCTCCGCAGAGAGCTTACATGATTGATTGATTGATTGAAAACAAACTCAGGATGCAGAAAGCACTCATCAAACTAGTCTTTAAACTACATCTGTGGACAAGCACACAGTTAATAGCTACAATAGACAGCTTACCTTATATATGCCCCCACCTTAAGGTGGTTGATATCATGCATCGATATTAAAAACATTAAGGTAGGAAGAAAACACACAAGGGAACATAGACTTTCGCAAAGCCCATGCCCCCCAGAGGTGACATGTACTTTACGATCACCAAATGTTCCCACAAACACATCCCTGTAAGAACATGTTAGTGTCTACAAATTTATGATAAATAACAACATCCATGCATATGATTAACCACACAAAAAGCCAAGGTTATATAATGAATTTGGAGTTCAAGGATATTTGTGGGGCTATATCATGAAGCTCTTCGAATCGAGTACCACCAAGGCTAGATTCAAAGACAAACAAATGTGCACAAATCAGCAGCATTGTTAAGGTTTGTAAATGCAATAAAAACATCATCAAATTCACTACGTAGAAAGCAAGAGTGCTTCCACTAGCCAAGCGTCGGATAAAATATACAACCCCATCATCATATTAGGAACTAAGTCCATTTTTTTATTGCTCTCGAAAGGGACACTAGGTCCACATCAGTATAAATGTTTGTCGTCATCTGCCCGCTAGATAGAAACACTAGAGGAAGGGAAACAATAAATAAGAGAGCAAAAACAAGTGTCTTAGGGACAATCACGTAGGAGGGTGCCCCCAAATCACCAACCGCAACTCTATGTCCATAAGACACAACACACAATGATGAAATCAGAGAGAGAGGCAATATAGAAGAATGATGATACAAATAGAAGGTCACAATAGAGGCGGTCTCCTAGTATCCTAGACCTTACAGGAGAATCAGGGGTCATCCCAGGAGGCCTAAACAACACATAACACATCACGGGGGAAGCACATCACAAGAGAGATAAAGGGTTAGAGATACTTACCTGTAGGGTCTTCATATTAGATTTTGGAACTTGTGAACCTCTTGGAGAGGTACTCGATCATGTTTAATGCAAAATTTGAGTGGTTCTTATGAAAGTCTTATTTATTATCACATGATACTTTCTTTGTAACTCGTTGTGTAAATATAACTTTTTATTGCTTATGAGGAGGGGAACCATTGTTTTCTCTAACTACTGGCAGTCATCTAACTCTTTTTTGATTTTTATCGTGTTTTTGTTGTTGAATCTTTCTATCACGATAACAGGAATCATCCTGTACCATCTTATTCATCTGTATCAGTTGCTGTTCATTCTTTTTTGATGCATTTTGATTCTCCCAATCCATATAAGGATAATGGAAGATGAACCTCAGTATAAATTCCATTTCTTCATGGATGAGGTGGAATGTCCACTTTTTTCTTATCCAATTTGATCATTCCTATGATGTTATCATAGTTCAAGTAATTGTCCTCGTCTATTTCCACTAAACCTCGTTCCAACATATTGTTTTCAGTATGCTTAGGGAAAGGATTTGTAAAGATTTGTAAGTTTTGATTCAGCGGAGCAATTGACTTATTTCCATTATCATTCACACCTGATACCTAGATGACATTTGAATCAATAAGGTCATGTATCTCATGTTTAAGACACATACATCATTCAGTGTGATATCCTTGCATTCGATGATAATGACAAAATACATTAGCATCGAAGTAAGGTCCCTGTTTACTAGGATCAACAAGCTTGATTGGGGGAAGCTTCAGAATGTTATTACTCATAGCTTGGTTCATGATGGAACGATAAGACTCAGATATCAGAGTGAATTTTCTTGGTTGATATGGTGCTTTCTTTGGATTGGTGATAGCTAAAACATTCAAAAAGTTGTTCATATTCAGTCCATTAACCTTGATGAAGCTCCTGTTATTATTATTCCTCTTAAAGTTATTTTGTGATGATCCACCCGTGGATTGACCAACTTGAGCCAATGAGTTTTGATTTTCATACTGACTAGACGAAAGTTGATAATCATGAAGGGCAGTGCATAAATGTTGAAAGGAGTTATACTTCATCAAGAGGATCTTATCATGAATATTAGGTTGTAGATTTGTAATAAATATCTTTTGAACATCATCATCTTTCATTTGATATTGAATCTATGCATAAAGCCCTTGATACTGACTAATGAATTCAATCAACTTCTCTTTCGGACCTTGTTTGCATTGAACCAAGTCAATAAGAGTGACTTGGGGTCCGATATTTGCTTGAAAATGTTGTAAAAATTGATCAATCAACTACGAAAAGGAGTGTATTGAATTCGGAGGCAAAGAAAAAAACCATTCCAAGGCAGTATCTTTGAGAGATCGTGGTAAAAGTTTTGCCAACAAATCCTCTTCAAAATAGAAATCGTTACACATAGCTGTAAATGCTGCCACATGAATATTAGGATCACCTTTTCCACCATATTTTTGAAAGCGGGGAGTCTCAAACCTCTCAGGCGTAGGAGTTCATAGGATTGCATGGGAAAGGGGATTATAGGCATGATATGTTGGTAGACTAGGCTGCAAACAATTTGTCAAGTTTGTTACCTTTTGTTGTAAAGCAGTCATGCCCTGTAAAAGTTGGTTTAGGATGTCATCATTAGGATATGTGGTTTGTTGTGAGGAATTGGAACCAAAGTGAGGAGGTGAATGCACTTGAGATATGATAGGCAGAGTCTGAGAATATGTCAATAGTGGTTGGACATAATGATAGGTGGAAGATGGTTGCGAGTAGGTAATAGGTGGTTGAGAATAATTGTGCATACAAGAGGTCCCCTTAGAAATCAAATTCTAATAATCAAATCCCATAGCTTTATAATTAGTGCCATTAGATACTCCAATACCAGTGGTAGCATTACTACAAGCATTTGCATTAATTGTTAAGATCGTTGATATAAAAGTGGATATTCACGTAGTCGATATAGGTGCTGATACTTGAGTATGAGATGGTGACAAATTATTATTTATCACTTATACACATTTGGTCATTGGCACAACGCTGGTTTGTACAATATGTGCTAGACCATGAATTGCATTAACACCATCTTGTCCCTCTTTTATCAATTCTCTTATGTTATGAATTGTAGGAACAGCTTCTTCAGCTATTCTCTCATTTTCCATAAATGATTGAAATTGGGCTAGCTCTTTATCCAATTTTTCTATTTTCTCATCAGATACATATCATGTTGCCTCAATAGTGTCATCAACATCATGAAAAGTTTACTCTTCCATAGTGGTTGGAGGATGTATAATAAATTGCACCATTTGAGTTTCTCCCTTTGACAAGAAGGTGTTTAAAGGATTATTAGAGGTAGTAATGACATTTTCTTCAAGAGCACTAGATCCCATTAACCTTTTACTTCTTCTTAAAGGGATATTATTTTTAGTACAATAGGTCATAAAGATTATGCAAATGCACACAATACACAATGCACAAACTGAGAGAACAAACCCTAAGAGAAGGATATGATTAAAGGCCAAAAATGCTTGATTTTTTGAACTTTTTCAATGCAAATGAATGAAACAAAAGGTGTTGTAAGGATTTTGATCAAGGGAAGAAAAATATATGTCTGATATCAGTCCAAAATAACAATAATATCCTTCACAACACACTCTTGATGCAAATCTAAGATGATGATAGGTCAAAATATAGTGAAAATATGCTAAACTGTGCGATTTTTTCCCCAAATCTCAATTGAAAAGAGCATGACAAAGGGTGTTGTGAGGAAAATGATGATGGAAATAAAATTATATTAGTAATAAAATCCACTTAATGACAATATATACATCACAACACACTTTTAGTGCCACTTAAGGTCAAACCCTAGTGAAAATATAGCAAAAATAGGTTATTTTTCATGGTTGTTCAACTCCAAGACCTAGAAAAAGGGGTGTTGTAATGAATTTAGGAGGTGCAGCAAATAAAATCAATTATATCAGTCACCTTAGTCCATAAAATTTATCACAACACACTTGGAATGCAAACTAGGCCAAACCCTAGGGTAAAAATAGCAAAAATGTGTAGTTTTTCACAATACAAGAGCCCGTTAAAAAGGTGTTGTGAAGATTTTTAGGAGGGGAGGAAAATGATTATCCTAATAATAGCCAATTAATTCAAAAATACCCTTCACAACACGCCTATGGTGGAAATTTAGAGAGTCAATAAAGCCAAATCTAGTGAAAATCGATGTTTTTCAAGCCCTAGGTTTTGAGATCTTGACACAAAATGCTATATGAATGTTTTTAAGTCTGGTTTATGATGAAAATGAAATGTACTCAGATCTAAAAATGACTTCCAAACTTTAATATGCAAAATGCCAATGCAAATCTAATGAAAATGCATGAAAATTGCTAGTTTTTTGTTAAAATTTTCTATGCAAAAATGCAACTATTTTAAATCTAAATGCAAATTTACACTAACATGCAAGACTATAGCCAAATTCTAATTTGAATGAGCCTCTAAAATCAGTAGAAAAAACTAAAAGAAGATTTTACCTACTAACCCTAGCAATTATATAATGAAAATGCAATGCAAACTATTGAATTTTTGTATTTTTTTGTAGTTTCTATCAGATCTGATGCAAAAATCATAAATTAGGAAAATTTAGAAAGAAATGATGCAAATTAGTAAGCCTAACAATGCAATTTTTTGAATTTTTTTGAAATATTTCAATTTTTTTGAAATTTTCTTAATGCAATAGGATGAATAACTATATGAATGAATGAAATCAATCCAAATATGAAGACAAACACTTAGAAAGTTGCAATTAAGTTCAAAAACATAGGTTCACCAAAATGTTTAGGTGAAAATTGGATTTTGTTTAGTTTAATGTTTTAGTGTTTAGATGTTTGAATCCTCCTTTCACCCTTTACATTAAAGAACCTTAGGGTCGAGTGGTAGTGCACTATCATACGCTAGGTCACTTTGAGATGTAGGGAAACTTGGATTAGGGTGTTTAATTATCAATTTTCCTTCTCCTATGCTTAATTGACCATTAAAACCTAATCTTGTAAATGCGACAGTCAATGGATGAATTACAGAAAAAGCTCTTGCAAAGGATGTAAAATGTCAAATCACAGAGTACCTATTTTTGGGGTTCCGAGGTAGAAAACTTGGGGACATGTTGATGATGATGTTAGTCATATACAAACATAGAATAAAAGTTATAGAACAACCTTTACTAATCTTGAAAGATATGATGAACTCAAAGAATTCATGATCCTAAGTCTCCGTTGATTAGTTCATAATCTACTGATGTTACTCAGTGGTTGATGTGTGTTGTTGTTAATCATTCGGGGGCCTTACGTTCTTCAGTAATTTCTACAAAGTTCATCAGTATTTCTCCAGATATCCTATCCTTTATATCTGCTATGCATAAATCTCCAACAATTCTACCTCTGCACTATGAATTCACTCAAATAATGTGCCTACAGGTTGATATTTGCATGATTTTTACTATTATTTGCAATTCTTTGGATGATATTCTCAACACTACATGCATTTATCTCAAATATGCTAAGGATTTTCAATTATCTACGAGATGTTAACATATTTCTCTGTTCTGCTTGTTATTTATCATGATTTGCAGTTATGGAAGTGATTTCAATGAAATTAAAATGAGAAAAAGGGTTAGAGAATGAGATTCCAAAAATTACTTGACTAAGATCACTGATCCACATACATGTTCCCATACAATAATGAAGAGAAGAAAACTAGAATCATACTTCACCAGGACATTCCACAAATCCACATGATCCAGTGCAAATCTTCAAAGGAAAAGTTGACAACAACATGCAATAAAATGAAAGCGCTTCCAGTTGAACATAGCATTCACCATTACATATCTAAAAATCAACTTGAAGATTACGTAAAGTTTACAATCAGGATGTAATCTGAAGCTTCATCTCCATTCAGTATGCTTTAGAACAGGTACATTTACAATGATCTGAAGAAAGAACCTTGACATTTCAACAATCTAGTCCTCGTTAGTCTCGGTAATCTGATCTCTTCTTAATTCTACAATAATTGGCCTTATTTTTGCCCGATATTCTCTCTATAAGACTCCCCTCTCGAATATCAGGTTTGACTAGAACTTTGACTGGCCATAACTTTCTCATTTGGCCAAATTTCAGGGTGATGTAAAAGGCAAACATACCTAGAAATTTACACTCTTTCACATGGCAGGCTTCTTGAGGAAAGATTCAAACTTTAGAATTTGGGTTCAGACTTCAAGATCATAAATACACCTGACATTAAGCACATACATACTGACTGATGTTGTTTTACCATTACCGCTCAGAACACAAAAGCAAGGGAGCAAGCCAGCAAAGTTGGGTCCCTATTTTGTCAAGTCAAAATGGGGTGTGTTGTGTAACCACACAACAACTTGCCACCAAAGAAAACAACCAAATTCCAATGATTCAAGTGAGGTGATCACATTCATATATAGTATTCTAACTCTTTCTAAGTATAAGCATCATAATCTTTCTAAATGACAAAGTTTTCATCATGGCAACAATGCTAACAAAGGATCAGGTGTGTGCAAATGAATAATTTTCCTCATCTTGAAAGCAAGTTGAAAGCATGAGTAACCGATGTTAAGCTATATAGTTTGGGAGCATCCCTCATAGCCAACCTAGATAGAGCCTTGTTGCCAGCAAGCGTCCATAGCCCCGGCAAGGTTATCTATACAATCCCCCTAAGTAGAGCCCCACTGCTAGCAGGCGTCTATAGCCCCGGTAAGGTTACTTAGATGGCCTAATTTTATTTTCTTTTGGATTTTCAAAATTTATATTCTATTCATCTGATGTCATCATGTAAGCTTAGTATGAAAGGTATGGTCACTTGCTGATTTAGGTTGGAGATTGCATTGGTAGGAAGGAAGTCCCTTTAGATTTTTCACTTAACATATATACTTGTGTGTTCAACAAACCCAAGGTTGTTAGGTGAGTCATTGTGAATGAGTCACTTTGGTCAAGAAAAGGCACCCTGATGAGAAATATCACAGACCTGATCACCAGTACTTCTCAAAATGAGTCATAACCTATATATGAATTTGCTCTCATCGCTTGAATCTTAACCATTTAGTTATTTTCTTATGGTGATGAGTTGCATCATCTTGACTAACCAAAACAAAACTCAACAAGCAAACAAACAAAAGCAAACACACTAAGCAAACTGTACAAACAACTAACTACAAAAGGAAACAACAGAAAACAAAACAAGAAAGCAAGGAAAGGAAACAAAACAACTACTCTACCAAACTATATACAAACCCTACAAGGCAAATAAAACCCATGACAAGACCCAAAGACACCTGTATTTGCATACTTCCTTATATTGTGTAGGAGCATCAGGCCACTTGTTATGGTTCTAACCCTCGCAAATTCATCTTTGTATTCTGAAAAATATTCTTGTATTCTAGATTCACTATGTTTAACAGAATAACTCTTAACGATCAACAACTGAGGAAGCTCATCATGTTCATGATTAATCCATATGCATGTTTTATCTCCTGAATTTCCATAATCAAAATAGTATTCAACATCATTTACTGTGGAAAGGAGAAATACAACCTAAAGTATTTCTGGCTCTATTGGACATGCTTCTTCATTGACAGCTAGTCCTCCATTTAACTTTGCATTCTCATTGCTTAGCTCAGTGTCTAGTCTCACTTCAAATTGAAGAATGTATGACTCTTGAAATATTAATCCTTCATCTTTATCCAGCTTTGTCTCCTCATTCTAGATGTATGTCTCATTCTTGACTTCAGGCATCACCTCAATGTTTTCTTTAATTTTCTGCACATCAGCATCTAAATGAGTATCTTCATAACTTGATATACAGAAATTTATCATTTCTAAATCATTTAACTGTAAAGGTGAAACAACTCTCAATTGATAGGAATACTCCCCTATTTCATTTTCAAATGACATTGGATTGGCATCTAATTATGCACAACAATTCCAAAGCTTTCTGCATCTTCAACTTTCATGAATTGTTCATCAAATAACTCACATTTTCCATCCAGTAAGGTATCTAGTTCCATTGACCTGCAACATTCTTGCATTTGATCATTCAATTTGGACAAGTTAGATAGTACATCAACATTTATTTTCTTTTCTACAATTTCCTGGGTTACTATCATGGGAACTTCACCAGCAACAATGCATTTAAATTTTTCCACCTGTCTCCATTCCTTTTTACCATAGAATAACTCAAGGAAAGGTGTTTCACTATCTTTATCAAAAGTATTAGGATCATAATCAAAGACTTTATCCTGACAAGTGGTTTCGTCTCCACAATTTTCAAAAGATTCATACCTTCACTCTGCCTCACCCTTACCATAAAGTAGAGAACTCCTATCAATCTCACCATAGAATGACTCAAGGAAGGATGTTTCCTCTTCTTTACCTTCTATAACCGATTCAGCTACTATATTTTCTAAACAACTCATCATTAGGGGTGTTGTTTCTCTTTGCTGTTCCAAAATTTGAGTCTTCTCCAACATGACCAAGCAAGCGTCACAATCCCTTTTTGAATGCTCTTCGTCATGTAATTTGCACCAACTTTCAATCAGGACATCATCAGTGGATAAACCTAATATTTGACTACACTGTATATTTCTAGACAAGTATAATTCAAAATCCTTAGAGCGGTCCACTCCATTGTCCAGACAACTAATAACTTCTGGTGCTACATCTGCTTGTTGCTCCAGAATTTCTTCATTTTCCTGCCAGACTTCAGGACTGAACACATCTATAAAAAATATTATTCCTTTCAAATATAGATCCAACCTTATAAGAAAATTTAGACAATAAATTTCATTGTGTTCTACAGTCTGGTGTATCCTGCAACAACTGGATAGACCAAAGTCAGACAAATTTTGAGGATAAAGTTGCCTATTCAAAGTTTCCTGAAATAAAGGAATGTTAACCTGATAATTATCTTCATATACATCCATCAAAATGAGACTCTATTTTAAATTTTTTTAGGATTTTGAAATTTTAATGAGATCTATCATATATCAGAATAAAACTTGAAAGTTCAGAAAATGTTGGTCAAATCTTTGAAGCTTTGAGCTAGATCTTTGCAAAGATATAGTCAAAACCTCTCAGATAAGAGATATTTGCAGACATTAACCTCAAATGATGAAATATTTATGAAATATTTGCAGAAAATCCACAGATTCTTTGTTCAGGCCCTCCTTCTAGCACCAATTTATGTTGATGATGATGTTAGTCATATACAAACATAGAATAAAAGTTACACAACAACCTTTACTCATCTTGAAAGATACGATGAACTCAAAGAATTCATGATCCCAAGTCTCCGTTGATTAGTTCATAATCTACTGACGTTACTCAGTGGTTGATGTGTGTTGCTATTAATCATTCAGGGGCCTTACGTTCTTCAGTAATTTCTGCAAAGTTCATCAGTATTTCTCCAGATATCCTATCCTTTATATCTGCTATGCATAAATCTCCAACAATTCTACCTCTGCACTATGAATTCACTCAAATAATGTGCCTACAAGTTGATATTTGCATGATTTTTACCATTATTTGCAATTCTTTGGATGATATTCTCAACACTACATGCATTTAGCTCAAATATGCTAAGGATTTTCAATTATCTACGAGATGTCAACATATTTCTCTGTTCTGCTTGTTATTTTATCATGATTTGCAGTTATGGAAGTGATTTCAATGAAATTAAAATGAGAAAAAGGGTTAGAGAATGAGATTCCAAAAATTACTTGATTGAGATCACTGATCCACATACATGTTCCCATACAGCAATGAAGAGAAGAAAACTAGAATCATACTTCACGAGGACATTCCAAAAATCCGCATGATCCAGTGCAAATCTTCAAAGGAAAAGTTGACAACAACATGCAATAAAATGAAAGCGCTTCCAGTTGAACACATCATTCACCATTACATATCCATAAATTAACTTGAAGATTACGTAATGTTTACAATCAGGATGTAATCTGAAGCTTCATCTCCATTCAGTATGCTTTAGAATAGGTACATTTACAATGATCTAAAGAAAGAACCTTGACATTTCAACAATTCAGTCCTCATTAGTCTCAGTAATCCAATCTCTTCTTAATTCTATAGTAATTGGCCTTATTTTTGCCCGATATTCTCTCTATAGGACTCCCCCTCTCGAATATCAGGTTTGACTAGAACTTTGACTGGCCATAACTTTCTCATTTGGCCAAATTTTAGGGTGATGTAAAAGGCAAACCTGCCTAGAATTTTACACTCTTTCACATGGACGGCTTCTTGAGGAAAGATTCAGACTTTAGAATTTGGGTTCAGACTTCAAGATCACAAATACACCTGACATTAAGCACATACATACTGACTGATGTTGTTTTACCATTACTACCCAGAACACAAAAGCAAGGGAGAAAGCCAGCAAAGTTGGGTCCCTGTTTTGTCAAGTCAAAATGGGGCGTGTTGTGTAATCACACAACAGGACAAAAGAGCGGGCACCCAAGTCCAAGGCCCTACTTTTTTTTTAGGATTTGTGGACAAGATCTGTAACCTGTTCCTGCTGTAGTGAAGGTTTTTCCATCACGAAACTTTGAGGACTAATGAGTGGGTGCCCAAGTCCAGGTAGTTGTTTCTTTCACTGATCTGTAATTCTGACACTTCAAGATGTCTTCCTACAACTTCACTTTGTCCAGCTCCTCCACATGTAACCTGCAACCATGAAAACTTTGGGAGGGGGTTGTGGTGTTTAGAGGCTTGCCTCAGTCAAGCCCGGGAGGACACTTAAGTCTCTAAACACCTTTGACAGATAGAGAGTGTGTGCCTATGGAGGTAGAGGTAAAAACCAAATGAAGTAATGATCACAAAGACAATATGATGTCACCTTGTAGTGAAGATCTCATGGGAGGAAGATGCCCTTCATTCTATGATGAAATGGATGCTCAAATTTGCAAACACAAACACATAGACAACACAATTCTTCTCTTGCAAAATAATGAAAGCCTTGAATCACCTTGAGAACACATGAACATCACAATTACCATCTAGTTTCTAAATGAATGCCTAAACATGCTTTTATATGCAACCACAAACGCTTCTGCCAAGAATTTCATAATTCAAACTTATCGTGTTGGCATAGGACCCAAATAATGGTCACAAGCTGACACCTAAAAATTGGGACTGCCCCAAAATAGGGCAAGACTAGGGCACAGGCACCCAAGTCCTCCCCCCTATTTTGGGTAGGGTCTGTCTCAAGTAGTCCCCCTAGGTCCCATTTGTTAAGACACTTAGGGGTTTTCTCATCAGGATGTTCAAATATGATGTAAAATGTCCTAAATGCACACTAAAAGACCCGGGAGCTAAACCTAAAGAGGGATAATCCCCCAAGGGGACATTTTCCAATGTTACAGGTTTAAACAAAATTTGAATTCCAAATTTTTTTTATTGAGTTAGGTTGGTTGGAAAATTACTTTTTAGTTTTTAGAAAAAGTGAGTAAAAAATCATAACTAATTATTTTCTTCGAAAAAATTTTCAAAAAAATATGCGTCACATTCAGGCATGAGTCCTTTACTTATTTTTTAAGATTCAAAAATAATAATTTTTTATTCATACTTAGGTTGGCTGGAAATACATCCACTTTTTATTTTTTCTGAAAAAATTAATAGTTGTTCATTGTGTTAGCACTAATTTTGGTCTGGATCTGAGCGCAGGATGTTGGAGGGTTTTTTCCTTTTTGGGCCCTAAGTTTCCTTGTTCATCGCTGTGATTTTCTCTATCGGCGAAACTTCTTTTTGGGTACTCAGATTTTGCTTGAACCATCGTTTTGAACCATCATGTTGAACCCTTTTGGTTCAAGGTTCAACGGTTCATGGGCTTAGGCTCCATCTTTTCCCGTCAGTGAATTCTTTGTTCATCTGTGTTATCGGCGTTGAACTTCTCGGTTGAACTTCTCTTTTGAACCATCAGGTTGAACTGGTTCAGGGTTCAATGGTTCAAAGCCTTATGATTTTGGTCTTATCGGCGTAACGTTCATCATCGGGTGGATGGTGGAGTGTTGGCCCGACGGTTTGCCTCTGGCCGATGGAAGGTTAGCGGTTTGCAAGGTTGGTTTCGGTGTGACATGGACTATCGGGCTAACCATTGGAGGGTTCACCGATATACAATGTTTGGCCAATGGATATGTTATCGACGAGAGCTATTTTGTCGGCTTGAGTGTTTTGAGTTATGTCGATGACGAGAGGTTTGGCCGATGGAGGAGTAGAGTGTAGCTCGTTGGTGCATCGGCGAGACTATTGTGATCGGCTGGGGAGATTTTGGTTGCTCTGACGGTGTAAGTCACACCGATGGAGGTGGTCTTCAGCATGACTTGTGTTGTCGACGAGGATGGATTGCGTTGGGCCGATAGTGGAGGGTCTGACCGATGAAGGGGGAAGCCGATATGTTATCGGCGGGAGTTGTTCTATCGGTAGCAGTCTTTTATGGTTTGTCGATGGAAGGAAGTCACCCTGATGGGGAATGCCATCGGAGTAAGGTTGCTTATCGGGTTAGCGGTTGGAGGGTCCGCCGATGGGGTAGTGTCAGGCCAATGAGGATTTGGAGTGGTCATCGGTGAGAGTTGGTCTGTCGGTGAAGGAGCTTTTGGCTAGGCTGATGGTTCTTCTCTGGCTGATGGGGATGTTGGAGGCTTTCAGGAGTTGTTCATCGACGTGATTGGCTGTGTCGGTCGAGGGGTTTTTTGCTTGGTCGACGATATTGGTCTGGCCGATGGTGGTAGGATGGTAACTACTAATGGGGTGCGAGCTGGTCATCAGAGAGACTCATACTATCGGTGGAGATCTGGAGAGTTGGCCCGATGGTGCATCTCTGGCCAATGGAGGGGATTGTAATGTAGCGGTCGGCAGGACAATTGAGGTCGGCAGGAGATTCGTGGGCTTGGCCGATGGTGTTGATCTCGGCGATGGGCTTTGGGTGAAGGAGCATGTGTTGAGCGTGGCAAAAGTGCTCGACACCTATTATGCAAGTGACTATGCTTTTAAACTACTAAGGTAGTCTCCTCATCGTGCATGTGGGACTAATCTCCCTGTATAATTTGAAACTACGATAGAACGCGTTTTGGCAGGAATTTCTTTTTTGAAGTGCTACGACGGTTTTCAAGCAGCTGTGGGTGGTTGAGCCATCAATGGTGACTATAGCAGGGGCATGGGCAAGTTGTTGAACAGTCATGTACCTAATTTTTGGCATGAGGACTTCCAGATGGTGGCACAGGGCTCAAGGCCACCATTGTCTACTTTTTGTCTCTGCAGTAATAAATTTTGAGCGCCATTCCTTTGAAGGATCTGTATCTAGCAAATTTTTTGTCAAAGCCATGTAATTAATGCTGAGTACGCTTCTTTGGCTGTTATAAGTAGGTAGTGTTACTCATTTTAGGTTGTTGAAAGTTGAACATTTGGCTCTGTAATACAATACAGCTGATTTGGTTGCTCTGTACAGCAAAACCTGTGAGTTTATGTATCTCTTGTTGTACGTTTTTGCATGAATCCACTGATTTCATGGTTAATTCTATATGAGAAATGCTATGTTAGCATGTGTTTTGTTAATTCTGTCTCCAGTATTGCATGTATCTTTCTTCTAAGTCTAGATATTTAAGCAATGTTTGAGATTCTAGAACATAGAATTCCTGTGTTGAATGTCTGATCTCTAAACTTCTGCTCAAGGGGTAGATTAAATTGTTCTCAGATTGAACATTGGGAAGGGTATACTATAGTAGGGATGCCATAAGTATAGATAGCTTAACACTCTGTATTGGGAGATATCTGTAAGGTAGGTATCATATGTATCCCCTTGAAATCCAGTTTTAGTTGTTCATGCATATCATTCACAGGTGTATGTCTACTGACTCCAGGCCCTGGATAGGCACCAATCTTGCTTTGTGTTTGTGTTACAACCATGTCTAGCTTTGCATCCAAACTTAAAATCAAAATCAAACTCTAAAACAACCATTAGGACAATAGAATTAGTTTTAGGATCCAAGTCCTCTGTCTACAACTGCAAATAGGCCCAAAGCTAGCCCCTTTGCTCTTATCTTACAGTTTTGGTCTACTTACAGGAGGACTTATCTACTTTCTGTCAGCATCCCAGCCTTGTATGTATATCCTCATGGATGTTGAGTAGGGAATACCCCCCTAGGTTTTGCAAAGCCTGAAGAAGAAGAGGAGATAAAATATAGAGTCTATCTCCTACACTGTTGGCCCCTGGCCTAGAGATCCTGTTGATCATTGATGGCTACCTTGTAGGGAAATCTGGGAATAAGCATCCAGTCTGGGAAAAAACCAACACATTGAAATATTCATTTTTCACCAAGTAAATTTAGTTTTTCAAACTAGATTCAATTAGTATCCCATAAACTAGATTCAATTCTCTACAATTTTTGTTCTTACATATTTTTCAAATTGTGTAGATAATCCATTCAAATTTTCACATGAACTTGATTAAATCTATTTTTTAGTATCTTCATTGCCACTTAGAGGTATTGTTTGGCCCATCATGATCCTAGATTGTCATTCACATGCTATGAATATGTGCCATTGATATTTTTGGATGTAATTTGAACCATTGATTTTGTAACTGATTCTAGATATCCTTGTTCTATAAAAAGACCCAAGCCATGTATTTGAAAAGGAGGATTAAATTGTTGATACTTGTTGAGCTTGAGATGTAGAACTTGTGCTTCTCACTTTCTTCATGGTTTCTTCTTCCACTCAGTGTGAATATTTGTATATTTTTCATAAAATTGTGAGTTTGAGGCTAACTATTGATCATGTCAATATTAAATCTCAAGTGATTGTATATTGATTAATAGTAATGGAATATCAAATTATTTTGTCTTGTTGGGAGTGCATTTGACTGTCTTCATATTGTTGTTAATTTTATTTGAAGATTCGTATCATTTATATATAGCTGTGAAGACTTACGGTGAACTATAAATTGATTTATCTTAGTTCATGATTTTGGTAAAATATATGTGTGTGATCATTGAAAATTTAACTTTCTTAGAACCTTTCCTCTCTCTTTCCTTATCTTTTGCTATTTTTGTGTTGGGTAGAATTCAATAAAGATCAAACAAACAAAGATCAGATTTCAACCCAAACTCAAGAAATTAAACCCAAAATGAAATAAAGACATGCAAACTAAATGATATCACTTGGGTTGAACGATTTCTTGTTTGAAATGTGGGTTGCTCACAATCTGTAGCATAATGATTGAATGGGATTTTGATGGATGAGAGATAGAGGAAAATAGGTAGGTGATGGATGAGGAGGAATTTTGGCAGAGTAACGGTGCTTAGAAGATTCATCCATGCAAATGGTATAAAAATGAGTCAATTTATAGACAAGATGAGAAAATGGAAGGATAAACTTTCCATTTCATGAGTGATGGTGAAATGGAAAGTTGCTTTGTGCAACTTGAAAAAGGAAATGGAAAGTGGGTGAGTTCACTTAAGAGAATTTAGAAGGTTAGTGAAATGAGTGAAGAAGAAAATGGAAGGTGGAAGAGATAACTCGAGAAGGTTTGAGAGATAGAAATGTTAAGTGATTTTAATTAATTAAAATAAAATCTTAATTAATTAAGTGGCATGAATGAATAATTAAATAAATAGTAAATATTTATTTAATTATAGGATGAAAGGTGGGATAAATAAATAAATAAAATTTATTTATTTAATGATACATGAGGGATGGGATAAATTAAATAAACATTATATTTATTTAATTTAATAGAGGAAAATGCTAGGTTAGGTGACAGTATGGGGTGCCTAGGGCAAAAATGTTACAAGATGCCTAATTGATGTAACGTTACGACAAGTGGACATTTTTGGGTGTCTACATTTTGCCCCTCTTTGAGATGATGTTCGAGATAATGAGATCTATGTTGAGTAACATCATTTCAAAGAAGTTGAGATACAGATAAAGGAAAAAGAGACGACGATGATAGAAAGATAGGATGAGGATGAAATGATAGGATGATGATGCCCCCTCGAGAGGATAGGCGGGTTAGAAGAAACATGGGTAGGCTCTCAAAATGAAATGGATTGATCGAAAAAGATTAGAGAAAGGAATGGATAGAAGAAAAGAAGATGCATTATGCTGCAATGAAAGTGAGAAATCATATGTTTGCTATAGTACAGACATTATGCACTAGGGTATAAGGACCAAGGTGACGATGTGTCCCATGCCCTAGCGTAATACAACCTTGTCTAGGTACAAGATATGAATATTAGCTGGGAAGATATAGATACGATACAAATGCAAAATAAAAAGATAACACACACAAGCAAGCAAGCAAGCATGCACAAATGATTCAAAAATAAACAAGGTATTGCCCCTGTTAAGTTGTAAACCAAATGATTAATTTTTTGATTAATGGATGATGATAGATAGTGTTGTCATGGCAGGGAAAGATATATCCCTATTGCAACACAAGGATGATTGATTGATTGGTTAATGATTGATTGGGTTTACGACAAGATTAGGATCAAGACCGTTGATTGCAATTGGATAATTTGGTAAGCTTGATTAACTTAATTGGTATGGATAAAGGATGACTTGCATTTGAGTTTATTGCTTGGGTGATTGGATAGAAGTGGTAGATTGAAGAAGAAGTGATGGAAGAATTGATTGATGAAGATTGATTGGAAGATTGATGAATTGATGAAGATAGATGAGAGAAGAAGATGATGAGAGAGGAAAGAGGAATATCGTCTATGCCTGAATCTGGGCACTTCGTACTCCAGACTGCCTACATACCCGTGTCCATGGGATCAAGGCACGTAATGATAGAGATGGATGTAGTTCTAATTATGTTTTATTGATGGTGATGATGATTGATTTGATTGGTTGAATGACTTGATTGATTTTGATGAATGACTTTAATGATTGTTTAGATTTTTGTTAGATTTTATGATTTTTTGTATTTTGGGAATTTTTTTATTTTTTTATTTTTAGGACATTTTATGATTTATTTTTTTAGATTTTTTCAAGACAGTTTATGATTTTTATGGATTTTTTCAGGACATTTTACGATTTTTAGGGATATTTTGGATGATTTGAACGTCAATGGATTTACAATTTGAGCAGCCTTTATGTGAAATGCCAATGACAATAGAGAAAACCAAGTCTAGGTGGCAAGAGGTAGGTAGGTGTGATGACTCATGATATATGAATGGATAAAAGGACATGCAATAGTAGATGGATGGAAGAATCATGATAAATGGATGGATAAGGGGATAGGCAAAATCAGATGTATGCATAAGAGAGCTAGGATAAGATCCCAAAGACTATGTCATATAGGAAATAACATGCCCCATTCTGGATAGTACGCTTGGGAATTTTCATGACAAGGCTCAGGATGATAGGACTCATGCTAGGATTAGGTTTATGACAATGGGATGATGATAGGATGACATGATGGATTGGAAGGGATAAGGTACATCAAGAGTTTTTGCCAAGCATGTTTCAACATTTTGCCTCCAATCTTTATCAAGAACAAAAGAGGAAGGGTGGATGAATGGACTCAATAGGATAGGTATGTGCATGTGTATTGGATAAGGATAATAGGATGGTGGTATGATAAGATATGATAGGATGGAAAATGATAGTGTGGATGAGACAAGGTGCCCCCAAGTGTAGGTGACATAGAAGATCAACTTATGCATGATGCCTGTTTGCCAGGTTGTCATCATGGTACTTATCCAAAGTGCCTGTTTGCCAGGTTTTCACCATTGGACAAAGGGATTTCTCTTTAATTTTTTTTCATTTTTTTTTCATTTTTTTTGTCTTTTTTATTTTTTTTCATTCTTGGATGGGAGAAGGTGGATTATGGATAGGAGGACTCTAGTGTCTGGTTCCATGGTAGTCCCACTAAATGGATGTCATCGTATGGACCATGTTAAGTGTGTTCATAGATGTTGGTAGGGGATGAAATGAAAGATGGAAATGGATTAGGTGGATAGAGTAGGTAGATAATGGATGACGGAAGGTGCGATAGTGGGTCATGATGGGGATTATGATGTGGATTATGGATGGAAATAGTGGATGGAAAATAGTGGATTATGATGACTTATGGATGGAGGGCTTGATGCATGGAAGATGGATGGAAGGCTTATGCAAAAGCATGGACCATAGGGAAGTGATGAGGAGATATGTAGGATAGTGAATGAAGGATGGGGAGATGGAGTTATGTGGGAATGATGCGGAATGGAATGGAACCATGACCAACAGCGGTACACACCATGATAAACATTAAAGCTTTTGGTGGGATGGTGGTGTACGAAGCAATGGGGATGTTTATTTAGGAGATGGATGATGTAAGCATTTAGGGACCCACATAGACTCGGTATTTTTATGATTTTTCCTTTTCATGTGGGATGGAGGATTTTGCTACTTTTGGATGGAATGGATGGAAGGAGATGGTTGGGATTCATGAGAGGTGGAAGCCTCATTTGATTTTCTTTTTTGCTTAGGGACCCACACCTTTTTTAGATTTTCTTTGAGGTGGGTGGATGTATGCAGCTTTAGAGATGGATATGAAGTAGTTGCTTGTTTCTTGGGGACCCACACCTTTTTCATTTTTTCTTTGAGGTGTGGGGGTGTATGCAGCTTTTGAGATGAATTTTTCTTTGATTCTTGGCTTTTGTACACTAAGGCATTAGGATTTGTAGGATAGTTTGCTTTATGGGTAGAGGCATCCAAATTTTTGCTTTTGAATCCCATGGGTATGGTGGAATTGGAGTTGGAAAAAGCTCCTTGTTTAGACAATATGTGCATTTGTTGGCCATGATTGGGATTTTTAGAGGGCTTATGGATGGTTGGATAAGGTGTTGGAAGTAACGGAGGTAGATTTGATGGAGGGATATTAGGAATTGGAAGAAGATGAGGCAAATTGGATGGCGGAAGGTGTATGGTCACATGATTTTGAGATTTGTAAGAGGATGGAGGTGAAATGGCAACGTATGTTGTAGGTGTATGATGGGATCTGTGATAGGAAGTGGTGGGCTTAGGATGAATGAAGTACCAACATCATTAGATTATTGTCCTTGGGGTGTATATCTAAGGCCAAATGAGCGCAGAGGCACCTTGACATGGATGGGCTCCAAAATACCTTGTTCAAGAGGGCCTAAACCCTTACCTTGATAGTTCATGTTTTGGAGCATGTGATTGACTATGGGACTAGGTGTAGGTGGAACACTAGACACGAGTTCCTTATTGGATGGAGAAGGTGAAATAGAGGATAAAGGTTATTGGTGTTCTAAGGAGGAACACTCATGGATAAAGGTGCATAAACTAATAGGACATGATGGTGGAGTTGCGATAGGGTCGATAGTAGGTAATGGAGGATCATTAGGATCTTGCTTTTGCTCATTAGGATCCAAGGTATTGATTTGATCTTCTATGTTTATGTGTCCTTGGGAGGCACATGTCTCATTATGAGAAGCAGACGTTGTCTCATTAGGGTTAGATGGAGGATGGATAGGAGCAATTTGGAGATCTTCCTCATGGATGGGTATGGAAGTAGGGATAGGTGGAGCAATAACCTCTTGACGATGAATTGCATAAAGTTTGGCTAAGAGGCTCATAGTGGTTTTTATGATTATATATAAAGTCTTGATCACAAATGTGAGCACAAATAGGATTAATTTGTCTATGAATGGGATACATTTGCTCACGAATAGGGTTATGATCATAGCTAATATCTTGACTACAGAAAATGTATAGGTTATGGATAGTTTGAACTTAGAGATGCTTTGACCTTGATTCGGATGAAGGCTTGGTGTTTCCACATGTGTTGGATTATACTCTTGACATAGCTCTTGGATTACTTGGATGGAAGAGGATGACTCTTGGATAGGATTTTGCTCAATAACATGAGGGTATGATAGGTCTTGATGTGGACTCATGGAAGGAAATTTTTTGATATGCTCAAGGGCTTGTGAATCACATGGTGGAGTTGGAGGAATAAGCAAGGCATTGGAAGAATCTGTGATAGGCTCATGAATGGGACTTTGATGACATGGCAATGATTTATTCCTCACTAATAGCCAATGGATCACTATGCAAGTGTATGGGTAGATGGATAATAGAGGGGATGGATGACAATGGTAGATGGTGTTATAGGCTTAGAAGTAGGATTTGGATTGGATGGATTAGGAGTAGTATGGAATGGAGGTGCCAAGATAGGACTAGATGGATTAGATGGTTTGTGGGTCAATAGACTAGGAATGAGATCACATGATGGTAGCAAAATGGGACTAGTAAACTCATGTGTTGGCATGTGATCAGATAGTGAAGGTGGCTCATAGGATGCTTGCTCTAGGTTGGTGTCCCCCTCATCAATGGTTATTAAGTCTTGTAGGATAGGAGGACTTATGGATACTAGGTTTATGCACAAAGGGTCACTTAGACTTGAGTCAAAGGTTATTAAGTCTTGTTGCATAGGTAAAATTAAGTCTATTAGGTCATGTTGCAAAAGTGGATTTGATCTCACTTGATTTATGTACAAAGGGCCACTTGGACTTGCATGTTCATGTTGTGGGGGCCATTGATAGTCTTGTGAATGGGTTTGATGAAGAGATGGAGTGGTAGGATGTGTAGGTAGAAGGTCTTGGGGTATGGGTTGTTGTGGATAATAGTAGATATTGGAAGAAGTAGGGTATGGTGGTGTGGCATTGTTATGGGAAGGTGTACGATAAGGTGACATGGAAGTGATTTGAAATGTAGTTGGATTAGATTGATAAGGAATAAGACAAGGTGATGTGGAATTGTTATGATATATGGATGGATTAGATTGGTGTGAAATGGAAGGAGATGTCACATAGGAATGAGGTGGAATTGTTTGGTGTTGAATGGATAAGGGATGATGATATGGGGTTTGTGATTGGCAAATGACTACAATGTGTTGGATTTGTGCTATGAGGTGTGGCATTTGCAGGGATTGGCTTGCTTGAACTACTTGGATTATGTTATGGATAGATTGAATTGTTTGTTAGCTTAAAGGTGATTGGCTTGTTTAACTTGGTAAAGTATGTAAATGGTCTCTTGTGCCAGGTCCTCTAAGGTTGACATGGTGTAGAATGATGTGGATTGGATTAGAAAGAAGGTGATGTGTAATGACAAGGTTAGATGGCTTGGGTTGATCAAGATGTAGTTGATTGGATGACTAGGATGGGTTGGTTTGGAAGGATTGGATGAAGTGGGTTAAGGATGATGTGGAAATATCAAACACATGATCTCACATGCACATGCATGCACACCAAACACAATGATCAATGTGTACACCCTAGGTTAGGCAAGGACAGTATCTGTTGGGTTCCCAATTGATTTTACCCAGCCACACCTACTTATGGTGTATAGCTCTAGGAACTTGGGGTACGAGCTCCCCCTTACAATGCACTCACTTCTTAGGCACACCAAGTTCCAAGTCCACAAGGCTCGCAAACCTTATGATACTTTGCTATCTCTGCCATAAGCTACGAAAATGTGGGACGGCTATCAGAGTTTCCTCTTGTACCAACAAATAGGAGTTTTTGGCCACTACACAAAGGTTTCTAGTTAGGGTTTCTATTCGGGTGGATATACATACAGTGATTCACTCTATTAATGAGGCTTCCCAACCTGCAGAGGTTAGGCTCTGTAAGGTTTTGGGGGAAATTAGGGGAAACATTTGTTGGTATAGTGGAACAACACCCGTTGTTTGTGACTTTCAGCACAAACGGGTTATTTATATAGCATCTTGGAATGGTCTGGCTTTGACCTGTTTCTACTTGGGTCATACCCCTTCTCACAGTGGCAAGGCAGGCCCTCTAGAGTTGCCAATGATTTCTCGTGCACCCCAGATCCATTGGTTAGGCAGGGTGAGAGGATACTTTCATTGCCAAATTGGGTAACAAACAGACTAGACTAGGAAGCAAAGAAATGAAAAGTAGACACAATGAAGGTAGATTGTTAATTTTAGAGAACCAATTCAAAGTGTGCCTACTCTAGTGATAAATGATTGTTTGTCTTGGACTAATCAAACCTACAGAAAATGTATCAGTAGTTTGTTTTCTCCATTCTTTGACAAGTGATTAGGACAATTTACACAGATAGATTGTTAGATGCCAAAGATATGATCAGATAAAAACTTGTAAATGATGATTTGATATAGCCAAATAGACAATAAAAATAGAAAGTTTAGATGATTCCATGCAATTTAAAAAAAATTGTTAAATTTGGATGTGTTTTGCTCCAGTTATGAAGTTTGAAAAAGAGCTAATGTTTGACAGAGAAATTACATGCTAAAATGGTAAAATTACCTAAAGATATTGATGCCATTGCAAATTTTGCAAAGTCAACTTTCCAATGCCTGTAATAATGCAAAAATACAATATGATATGCAAAAGTTATGGCAGTTTTAAAAAAGAAAACTATTTTAAGCTTTAAAAAACACTATTTGTGGCCTGAAAACATTGTTCATAGCTAGAAGTATTGTTCACACCGAAAAAACTGTTCATTGCCGGAAATACTGTTCATGTGGACACTTTTCACTGTCAGAAACACTATTCATCACCGAAAAGCACTGTTTAGCGACGGAAACACTATTCATCACCGGAAGCATTGTTCACTGCCAAAAACACTATTCATCATCAGAAACACTATTCATCGTTGGAAGCACTATTCATCACCGAAAAGTATTGTTCACCACCGAAAACACTGTTCATCATCAGAAAGCACTATTCATCACCCTACAAACATTTGTTTAAATTTGACCTGCAACAAAAATGGTCAAATTATATGTTTTTCTTCACCTCTTGGGCCTTCTAAATGCAACCATGATGTATGTTTTAGGCCTGGCGATCACCTATAACAGATCCTTTGCAAAACTTACAAATGAGGGTTAGGTGAAAACAAAAATTTTTAAAGAAAAAACTAATGATTCGGTCCCATCGGGCGTGCCATTTTGTGTTGGGTAGAATTCAACAAAGATCAAACAAACAAAGATCAGATTTTAACCCAAACTCAAGAAATCAAACCCAAAATGAAATAAAGACATGTAAACTAAATGATATCACCTAGGTTGAGTGATTTCTTGTTTGAAATGTAGGTTGCAACATAATGATTGAATGAGATTGATGGATGAGAGATAGAGGAAAATAGGTAGGTGATGAATGAGGAGGAATTTTAGCAGAGTAACGGTGCTTAGAAGATTCATCCATGCAAATGGCATGAAAATGAGTCAATTTATAGACAAGATGAGAAAATGGAAGGATGAACTTTCCATTTCATGAGTTATGGTGAAATGGAAAGTTGTTTTGTACAACTTGAAAAAGGAAAGGGAAAGTGGGTGAGTTCACTCAAGAGATAATTTAGAAGGTGAGTGAAATGAGTGGAGAAGAAAATGGAAGGTGGAAGAGATAACTTGAGAAGGTTTGAGAGATAGAAATGTTAAGTGATTTTAATTAATTAAAATAAAATTTTAATTAATTAAGTGGCATGAATGAATAATTTTTTTTATTCATGGGTAAACGCTTTTGACCGGAGCTATGAACCGGCTACAATATCAAGTGGGCAGGGGGGAGACTGGACCTCGTGACCATCTTTACTGCAACGGAATTACTTAGCCAATTGAGCCAGGGCCCCTGCCCAATGAATAATTAAATAAATAGTAAATATTTATTTAATTATAGGATGAAAGGTGGGTTTAAATAAATAAATAAAATTTATTTATTTAATGATGTGAGGGATGGGATAAATTAAATAAACATTATATTTATTTAATTTAATAGAGGAAAATGCTAGGTTAGGTGATGGCATGGGGTGCTTAGGGCAAAAATGTTACAAGATGCCTAACTGATGTAATGTTACAACAAGTAGACATTTTTGGGTGTCTACATTTTGCCCCTCTTTGAGATGATGTTTGAGATGATGAGATCTATGTCGAGTAACATCATTTCAAAGAAGCTGAGATACAGATAGAGGAAAAAGAGACAACAATGATAGAAAGATAGGATGAGGATGAAATGATAGGATGAACACATAAAATACAGGTTAATATAGATAAATCCATGAATGATTAACTGAAGTACTTGTGAATTATTCAATTTCACGAAGATATTTCAAGTAATTTTAGAATAATTGATGAAAGTTACGAAGTTATCTTCAAGTTGAGTAAATATGATGAGATAATTGCAAATTATAACAAAATAAGTGCAGATCTAGTAGAATCTTGACAATATTTGCAGATATTTGATGATCCTTTGAAGATTTGTCAACTTTGTAAGATATAAGTACAAGTAGGCCCCTTGAGAAAACAACAAGATACAACAAAACTGAGCGACAACACACGCATCAAGACCTAACTACTAGAGCCTTGGGACTACAAATTCCAAGTGAATTTGAGGTCTTTCAAAAGAGATAATTGTTTATTGTACAAAATGTTTAGGTGTGTTTGATGTGATTAATATCCACATCAACAAGAACTATGGGAAAAAACTTAGGAAACTCATCTCTTAGTTGTTTAAGCACTCATGCAATAGAATGAGTCTCAATAAAGTCATTCCTATTTTTCAAGTGGCTAACCCCTCGACAATGGAATCATATGGCTCTATTTCCTAGCCACAACTGCTCCATCTCTCTATAGGGGTCTGAAATATAGCCCTTGTCTATCAAGGTTGTCACATCTCATGTAGAAGTGTCAAAGTGCCCAAGTTGACCCCATTTCATGGCTCTTGGTAGCTTTGAGTCCAAGGGGGAATCTCTCATTGATATGGAATAACGTACTCAATGATCTATAATATCACAAGTGAAGGATGGATAAAAGGAAGATCCCCTCATTGTGAAATTCACTATAGGCCTTGATAGACCAAGGCCAATATGAAAATGCCCCATACAAAATTGTGCCTTGCTCAAGTCATTGAATGATTCCCAACCAGTGAGTGACAATTAGGCCAATCAAAACCTTCTATAGGGGTAGAATGATAAGTCTAGTGATGGAAGTGTGTTCACTACCAAGGAAATCACTAGCTCAAGTCTCTCTCATCAGAACTACCGAATCTAGCCTCTCTCACTTAGACTCTCTCTAGCAATACAAGTTGTTCCCCTCTAACATGACACCAATGATATGGTAGACATCACAAATAGTTATCATTAACTCTCTTAAATTAGATAGAAATTAAAAAGTGTTTCACTTAGCATCATGGTAAGTTAGGATGTCAGAACATATACAATATGAAGGATGAACTATCGGTATCTATGTTGCTTGAGCCAAACTAATCCTTCAAAGGTTAGCACAGTTTGCAATAGACAATGCCTCTAATGCATCCATATACCAAGCATGTTCAGAGGTTCCATTCCATTGTATGTAGGTGTCTTTCAATGAGAATGCATTAGGTTATACCTTCGTTAGAAACCTTAAAACCATAAAAAATAGAAAATTAAAAGAATTTGTAAAATGTCATAAAACTCTTAAAAATCCATAAAAATCAAATACACTCTTTAAAAAATTAGAAATATATAGAGAATTGAGGGGTAAATTAAAGAAATTGGTTGGTTTAGGCCTCAAAATAGTTATTTTTCCTTTAATCTTGTCAACAAAAGTTTCTGGCAATGTCTCTCAGGTGACCCAGGTTCAAGTGGCAGGGTCACCTAGGCAACTTGCCCTGTTAAAAGGGACAACCTAGGGCCAATACCCAATTTTCCCTAATGGGCTCAGAAAATCTAATAATAAAGTAGAAATCAAAAAATTTGACACTAAAATCATGCAAAACTAAAACCTAGTTAGATGCAACAATTTTTTTAAGTTTAACAGACTATTTCAAGCCAAATCTAGTGAAAAAGAAGCTAGGGTTTTAAAGAAGTATTTCTTGTTTTTAATACATATGGATCCACAAGGGGCTAAACAATGGACATGATCTTGATCCCCTTGTCATAATATTTTTTTTAGCTACTCCCTCACATAGTTTTTTCATCATTTCATCACATTCTATCATTTCTCCTTTTCCTTCTTGTCTCTCCTTATCTTTTCTTGCAATAATAACTCTTATTTTGTTTAGTTTTCTTTTATAGATAGATTTTTTCTACTTTTATAGTTCTTTCATCATCTTGGTAGGTCATCATGGCAAGGTGAATTGATACAAGTGAATCTCAAACTCACACATCAAAGGTGCATTCTCTCATCATGATTGTTGTACTTACTATGAGCTAATCATTTATCAAACTTACACTTGAATCATTTTTCCAATTTCTAGGTTTAGATGTGGGACAACAACAAAGGTAAGTATAGGTAAGTGTAGGTCCCACAATGCCATTTTCGATAATGGTGCCTACATGTTATGTAGAATACCATACCTAAGGGTGGAAATATATAAGCACTCAAAAATACATGAGCCAACATGGTAGTCTGATGATGATTTGACAATCCAACTCATGACCCACAAAGGTGTGAATTACATTTCTCTCAATAGTTTCAACTTGGTGCATCCTTTAGCCTATTTATCCCATTGACCATATTTTCCAACCTCCAAACCAAGTTCTAGGACCTTGCGCTTGTCAAAGAACCTTTTGCAAATCCTCAACTAGAGGGTCACCCAAGAGACCTTAGGGTTTCCCAACTGACTTGTCGTTAAGTTCTAGGGTCACCCAGGCAACTTACCTTGGTAAATAGGGTGACCTTGTTATCTTTTGGCATGTGTGATCTCTTTCATTTATAACTAGTTTACATCCATTTTTTCTTTTGATTGAGAGAACTTCTCTCATGTCTAACTAAACCATTGCTCCCCCTAACTATTTCTCCTCTCCCAAGCAGTCTAATGTGCACTTTTGATCATACCTTAGTGATTTCTTAATCAATCTTGTCTTCTTCCTATCAACCTCTATGATCTTCCAATCTATTCCATAGTTAGCTCCTAATTAGCCCCACCTTTGGTGTTTCTTTCCAAGCTATAAATAACCCCCTCCTCCCTTATTTTAGAGGAGGTTGATCATCATATTTTCATTCTTGTTTTTCTTGATAAGAACTCCCATTCCCACAATAAATTGCCTTTGGAGGATCAATTTTCTAGGCATTACAATACCCATAGCATTTCTATACTTGTACAAGATTTCAAGATCCTAGTTTGACTTTTTATCATGAGCTTCTAAGCTTCAATCAATCCCAATTCATGTCACATCCCTATCTTCTTTCATGTCATAAAGTGGAGGAACTTATTTCTATAGAGGATGAGATAGAATATACTAGATCTCTAAGGACATAAACTTGGCACTGGTGATGATCATTTATTTATAGGTTCTTTATTTTCTTTGAAAAAGTAGTTTAGATTAGTAATTAGAAAACTCTCTTTCCATTGGGAAAGTAAAATTATTATTTTCTTTTGGTTAGATTAAGATTTATTTCTTTACTAGATCTAGATTTCATTTTCTATTGTGATAAATTAAACACATTTGCTTTCATTAGATTAATTCACATTTAAAATTGAAACACAAAAGATGAAAAACAATAGAAAATTATGTTTAGGAAAATCCATTCAAGATTTGCATTCATAAAAAATCATTTCTAGTGAAATAGTAATTAGATCATGTTCAAAATTTAGGAAATGTAGAAAAGGAAATCTACATTCATTCAAGATAGTCACATTTAGAAACTCATAAAAATGTGAAAACATAAATAGAGAATAAATCCATCAATTTCATCACAAGGCACACAACTTTCAACAATCAATGAAGAGAAAGCCTTTGGTTTCATCATGAGGTATACAACATTCAACAAAAAAACAAAGCAAGTCATCCTTCTTCCTCAATTTAGTATTCACGCTCAATGTTTCCGAGAGTGAGAAGATTAGATCAAAATAGTCCTAGATGAAATCAAGGAAAACCTACCAATTAAAGAAAACCCTATATAAGAAACTGATCAGGAACAAACACAAATCTCATAATAGATAGAATAAAACACAATGAGGATTCACATCTTAAGATTATTCCAAATTTAGGGTTGAATCATAAATCAATTTTATGAAGAAATAAGACAAGATCTAGAAATCATGAGAGACATGAAATACCAATATGAATTAATTGCAAGAACTAGTCTCTCAACTTCGCCAATTAAACTATAAAAACTACAACAACCGTCAACCTTGCACACAAAGAGACCATACAAAAAACACAACTGCTATCCCCAACATTCTACTTCCCCAAAAATAGAACAACCCATCAGTCTTGTTGATGTGGTTTTTAGTCACAATTCACACAGATAAAAGTTTACAAAATAAACCCCTATCTATCTTGAAAGGCTTCAAGATCCCTAAAGATTTGAAGTCCCAAGTCTTTGATTGTTAGGTCTTGCCTATCTATTTTTTACTCAGGGTTTGTTGTGTTTTGTTGTTTCCATTGTGGGGCCTTACATAACTTTAAGTCATCTCCTCCTAGATCTAGTTAAACTTCACAAATATCCTACATTTCTTGCATGATCTGCACATATCCTCAACAATTTATGTCAAATTCTCGAGTAGATAATTAATCTTTAAGTATATTATCATGAATTGGACATAACTTTGATCAGTTCTTCTAAAATATCCATAACTTTGATCAATTCTTTTGAAACTATATCCTTGAACTGACCTTTACACATAAACCATGAATTCACTTAATGATCTCCTTTAAAGCATGAAATTTATGAATACTTACGATTATTTTATCTAGATTTATCATTATTTACAAATATTTACCATGATTTGTAAAATAAAAGACAAAAGCTAAGGTTGAGAGGAAAGAGTTCTAAGAAGTTAATATTTTCAGTGATAACACATGTGAATATCGAGACACATTCATGAAATGAAGTTAATCTAATTATACATCACTAAGAATTCCATAGCTACTTATAATAAATGCAAATCTTCATAGGAAATGTTGACATCGACAAGGAATCCTTCAAGAGAATTCCCAAGGGATGCAACAATTGACATTCCATACCAGAAATCAACCCAGATTTCTCACAATTTATGATTTAAATGTAATCTACTTCTTCAATTTCATTATGTGTGCAAAAAATATACAAGTATTTCATTAATTGAGAAAGAACCATATGGTAAGTCATAAAGTTGTAAAAGATACAAGCTTAATGCTTAGGAAAGTTCATCAATTCAATCTCCCTATTTACAAATGATCTGGATCCTTTTATAGAATGAGAATCCAGAATCAGTTACAAAGATCAATGGTCAATATTTCCCTCAAAATATCCATGGGTACAAAACAAGGCACATGATTGCTAGTTGGCAATCAAAGAATGAATGATAGCTGGTAACTGATATTCCTTAGCATCTTCAAAGTGCATCCTCTAGAATATTCTTACTATATCTACCACTATGTGTGTGTGTCACCAATCATCATGATATTTACTTTGACAAGCATTCTTCACACTGATATCTTGTGGTTGCAAAATTGATCCCTTAAGCACTAGACTACTTTGTGTCTAAAGTTGTATCTTCCTCAACTATTGCTCCTTTGGACTCTAGGACTTTATACTAATCATATGTTGTGATAGTTTTAACTATATCAGTCTTATCAAACTATTATGCCTTGGTCTGAGCATATTCTTGCATTTGGAGTTGATCACGTATTGATATCCACTTATTTGTCTGAACATCCAACTTCTCTTTGTATGCATTTATCTTCGTAGATAAATCCATAACTTCATCTATAGTATTCTCTAAAAAAAGCCCAATAGGATCCCTCAAAATAGGCTCATACCTAGCCTTAAACACTCCTATAGAGGCTTGCTCCTCATAAGTCTCCTCATCCATCAAGGTCCCAAGAAGTTCCTCCAAAATCTCCATCTCATCTATCGGGAGGTCATGTGCCTTGGTGCTTATATCCACAGCTTTGTGCCTTCACTATTTCAAGATGTCTACCTCAAATTTTAGGTCCTTTATCCATACAGATATATTTGGCATTGTTTAAACCATCATTATATTTAGGCTTAATAGCACCTTGTCACATAACTTGCGGATGACTTTTAGTTTACCAAGATCCTAATCATTTTGATCAAGTCTTGTCACACAGTCCTTCTTCAATGCATCCGTTTTGCTCTTGATAAATGCCAAGGTGTCCCAATTTCATAATGTGGTTTGAATCACATCCTCCCCTTTATTTATGAATTTTTGGAACCATCCTTGTATCACTTGCACCTGATGCTTCTTTACATCTAGGTCGCTTATTTCATCCTATGTCACCAGCGTCAAATTGGCTAGGACCTCTGTTATTTGTACTCCTATGGCCACTAACCCATTTATGAACCCCTCAAGTTGGGCAATGGACCCTTTTAGCTCCTTCTTCTTGAGCTTATCCTTGCAGATTCTAGTTGTTGCAGCTTCTGCATTGCTCATGAGCTCATCAATTTCCTACTCAGTAGTGGCATGTCCCAAGTCTAGAGTGGTGATTTCATATTCAGTCACCATGATTTCACCCTTTTCCTTATCGATTGTAGGTACAACCAGATGGGTTGTCCTAAGATCTATTGCATCCCTCTTGATGGAATGCATTGCCCTTGCCTTTCCCTCCACAGAAAATAATGACTTAAAATCAAAAGGTATCAAATTTATAGGTGGTTCAAATACCTCTAAATCCAACGATTCTGGTACCTCCTATGTAGGTCCTTCCTAACCAAATTGCTCAATGTGAGCATCCTTTATCACTAACTCTGTGTCCTTGTCTGGACCTTCCCCCTATTGTGAAATTTCCTCCTGGGGAATCTCTTGTTGTAGCAACTTTTGTTGAGGGGCCACCTGTTGTAGGATCTCTTGTTGGGTAGCCTCTGTATCAACCTCCATATGCTCATGATAAGGATTTTGTACCTCTTGGTGTGTTTCCTCATCTCCTTGGTCCTGTTGACCCTCATCAAGCATCAGTGAATGCTGCACTTGCTCACCATGCTCTTTTTCTACTTGTTCTTCAGCTTGTTTCATATCTCCTTCTCTAGGTGCATCTTGAAGAACTTGTCTTTGATCCTCTAGAAGGGTGACTCCCTCAGTTGATTTATCTATTACTACTTGTTGAGATGGCTTCATAGCTTCCTGTGCCATAACTCATGTACTTGGAACATCTAGTTGGTCCACTGGCACATTTGGTGATTTAGATCCCTCAATATCAGATATCTCCTCTATTTCTAGATCTTTCACTGCATCTAGATCCTCTATCTATTCCACCTCAGTATCCATTTGTTCAGGTTCATCTAGTGGTGGTGATGCTGAATGTGCAAGTAAAGAGGAGACTGGATCATTGGTCACTGCATGCGTGACCTTTTCATCAGTTAGATCCACTACCTGACTCAGTGGTAGGTGTGATTCTTCAACTTGGGATTGTCCTTGTTCATTTACCTCCTCATCCAACTCTTTTTTACTTTGATGATCTGCTGAGCTATTTAGACACGTTGAAGCTCCATCACCTGACCCCTAATGTTAGCCTAATATGCCACTTGTTGTACTAAATGTGCTTGAAGTGCAAGTTGTGGCATTGGAACTTCTTCTTGAGGTTGATTAGATGCTAACATACATTCCATCCTTATCAGTTCTAATGCCTTTGCCTGAGTGTATATTGGTTTTGCAATGGCACCTCTCATAGGCATTGTTGGCATCCCCCTCTTCTGCTTAGGAATCATGACACCCTCCAGTATAATTGTGGCATGGCATTCTTTAGGTGTTGTGACTGAGATAGGAATTGGATTTAGTGGTTTCTCTCTTGGAGGTGATGTTTTGGTGGCCACACTGATACCTTCTACAGTCAGAGCCTCACCAAATGTTGATGTTCCCAGTGTGCCAATTTGGCTTCCATGACTCGCCTCTTGATGATGAGGAAATCATTGTAGTCTGCATCTCCTTAGTCTTTTCTCTTCCTCTTCTTGTCATATGTGGTGGTCATGACCTACTTGGTAATTAGATGTATCGATATCATGTTCAGTTGGGTCCAATCTAGGAGAGGTAGGGTCTCCTTGTATATTTGTTTCTCATTATAGTCTGGGTTGAGAATCTGATCATCATCAGACTTTACTTGTGGGGGCACCTCTAGACATCCCAAAGTATGGACCTAATTTAGGGTTAACCTCTAGTATCTCCTTTTCCTAATGTCCTCCTCATCATTGTAATCTGCCCAATAATCCTCCAAATGAGGAACATGTTGTAGTTTCTTATTAACACACCTTTCCATCCTATCATAGGGATCAAAGGTATGTGTGAGGGGAAATGACTATAGGTTGAGCATTTGTAGTTCAAGATCTTATAGTTTGGAGTCTTTGAACACTCCACACCTATACCATCCAATGTTTAGTGAGAATTTCACATGGTCCCTTGGCCTTTCTTTAGACATATGCCTCATATGATGAGATTATCTTCCTAGTGCTCTCCAAGAGCAGAACCCTATCAATTACATACGAAGGCAACATGAAGGGGTTGCCCTTAAACCCTTTCATCCCAATGTACATGAATGTTGGGAACTAGATAAACTAGGACCCATGTGTCATAATAACCCCTTGGGCCTCCCTTGAGATTCTCTTGGCTCAGTCCCCTTCCATTAACTGGACCAGCCACATTATAAAATAGTCATTTGCCCCCCTGTACTGTAGAATGGACTATTTCTTCTCCAGTTGTGGGTAATACTCCTATACTAATTATTTTCCTTACTTGCTACCAATCTTCCTGACTATGTACATTCCATCGAATTGGGCCTAGTTTGCACAAGAATATACCACATAAGAGGTCATCAAGAACCTTGGCTTCTTCTTCTTCCATCCAACCATCCCTACATGTAGGGAGTCACTAATCAGCTACGCCCAATGCACTACCTCACCGGTATCCTTTACAAATCTGATGAGGCTAAACATCCATAACTCATATCCTCCTAAGTCTTCCTTCCCTACCATTCGGCTCAATAGGGTTATCATGTATTAGACTTCTAGGTTGAAGTCAAACCTATATAAATTAGGTGGCATCTTGGAGGCTATCTTTGGCCTAGTCTCTAGATTCATCCATGAGGTATGTGTAATCTTACAGCATCCCATGACATTGGAGTTATACTATGTTGATAGAGATAATTAGATATCTATGATTCCTTTGGCTGAGAAGTTTGCATAAACTTGCCCTTGGTGTTCCACCCTTCTGTTGACAAGATTATACTTCTAGGTACATTCAATTACTAGCTTTAGGGTATCTATAACATATGGAAAGCATGTCACATGATACATCTCACTCTTAACAATGTTGTTAAGTGTGGGCTCATCTTCACGTGCCTGGATCCTTGCTCTGAAAGCTTCCAAATATACCTTTCCACAGTGGGTGTCCAAGGCATGCCCATAATTACTCCATACCCTGCCAAGAGTGGAAAATATTTGTGCTTTAAATTCATCATCACGTTTCTTTTGTCTTTTCTACATTTTGTCTTATATGATGCAAACATCTAAAATTAGTTCCTACATTTAGAAGTTAGAGCATGTAAATTAATTTGAGCACTAGAGAGTAATTCGAGATTGTTTATAACAAGATGAAACTATTGGATGTTGGTTTGCCAATGATGTTAAAAGTCATGCTTCAAGAGTTCATATGGTGTACTACATAATAAGTATTTGTTCTTCATCTGAGTTGGATAGATGTTGTGAATTGGATCAGGATAATCAAAAGGTAATGATGTTGTGAGTTGGATCATCTCATGATGCATACTCATCTTTATGTCAGTGGTTGTTCATAGCATGAGGTTGTCATTGTTCTTCATAGGGCTTCATCAACCTATGCTTGATATAAGCATTGTGATTAAGGAGTTATGTCTTGTCTTTGAAGTTGAGTTGATGATTAGTTTGTTAGCATAGTGAAAGGTAATGGTGTTTGGTACTTTAGTGATTGGTTGTTAATGCACTGTCACATTGGTGAAGTGAGATACTTGTGACTTCAATTCATGGTGCTGATGTTTTATGGTTTTGATGCTTGATTATTTAGAGAGATGCATAATAACTATTGTTCATTCAATATCCTCATGATATTCATGGTGTTCTGGTGTTTGTTGGAGTCTCATGTCAAAGAGTTGTTTCAAGATTATTGGAATCATTGATGTCCAGATATAGTGTTCATGAATTAGGAGTTATGTAGGAGGTGTGTTGTTTGATATGATTCCATCACATGATAAGGTGATAGGTGTGTTGGTTAATACAAATGAGGTGAGATGCTTTTACAATAAGTTGCAATGCTTCATGTCAAGTATTGAAGAAGTTTCTGAGATGCTACATTTATTGTTCAATGGTTTCATTGCTTTCCATAATGTTTTATTAGTGTTCATTCATGGAGTATTATTTTCACAAGAATCATTGTAGGTAGAGATATGGGTAGAGTCTGAAGAATTAGTTTACAAGTGATTAGAATCTCTCTAATGAAAAGTTAGGGTTTGAAACAAGATTTTTTTTGAAGATCAAAATGCTAAACCCTATTGATCTTCCTAAACCCTAAAGCCTTCTAAAGTGAAGAGACATGTTCTCATTATTTCATCTGCCATAAAGTTGCTTAGCAGGGGTTCAGTGATAAAAATTAAGGTTTTCTTGAAAAACATTTTAAGACCTTACAACTATATTCTTGAAACCCTAAATGGTTTTCTTTAAACCCTAAGTATGATCTAAAGTCTAAAGTGCAAGTTATAAAGCTCTTTAATGACGGTTGCACTTTTTGTTATAATGCCTCATTAACATGCAATAAATGGTGACCACATCACTTAAGTGATGTCTTAAGGGTTCAAACATGTGAAGCAACTTACCTCTCCTAGAACAACTGGTAGGTCTGATGAATCAAATGAAAATGGGTGCCAATAAAGTGATCAATAGTTATGATTTAAAGACTAGTGGGTGCGAAAAAGGAAATCGATAATTTTGTTTTAAAGTTGAATTAAATACCAATGGTTATATTCATGCCTTAATTTGGACGGGCTCTGTCAACCAACAGTAGTGTAGGAAAATATATACAACAAAGTCTTAAAATAGGTCTGTATACTTGACATGCATGAAGCATGAGGGACTCCACCATTATGATTTAAGATGCATTCTCTATAACCGTGGGTGTGGATGTTATTTTTTGAGTCTAGTATGTTGAAGGTTTTTTAATTGATGTTAAGTATGTAGTTTTAGATAGAGATACCAGGGTGAACAGTAGAGTGTGTGAAGTTCTCTATTTATGGAGATTGTGAATGTTTTGATGAAATGCATTAGAGTGAGTGAATAGTGAAGTCTTTGAAAAGATAAGGCATTGTTGATTGCATTTGCAGGAGGAATGGGAAGTATTGTTGTTGTAGGTGATTTTTTTTGCATCTTTGATTGTATACTGATGATGGATGTGAGAGTGGATAGGAATATAGGTAGCTGATATAAAGTTTTGACAGGAGATCATGATAATAAGTTTGTGTGTTTTGCATAGTGATTTTAGAATGAGCATGAAAAAGTGAATTTTGTGATTGATAGTGAGCAGGATTTGTAATTGTGAAATATGCAGAGTGAGATATATTGATGTAGGTGTATTATGCACATAGTGATGTTATTATGCAACAGATTGTGTAGAGTATGAAGGTAGATGAATGGACTTCTTGATTGAAAAAATGATATGTTGATATAAGCATTGTAGTGAAATAGAGAAACCCTCTGTAACTCTTTTGATTTTCTTCTAAGATCATTTGTATTGCTAGTGAGGCATTGTAACCAGTGAGGTTTTTTCCAATGAGGCATGTGATCAGTAACCAGTGAGATTTTTGCCAGTGAGGTAGGTGATCAATAACTAGTGAGGTTTTTTCTAGTGAGGTATAGTCTGTAACCAGTGAGGTTTACGAGTGAGGCACAAACTGTAACTAGGTAGGTTTACCAGTGAGGCTTAATGGAGATTAATTTTATAGTGGTTTTTACCCTTTTGGGGTTTTCCACTCAATCATATGTGTTATGTGATATTCATATATGTCTCTTGTGCTTTGTTAATGCTTTCATGTCCTGATGCAATTGTCTTGTGTTTCATGATCATGTTGGATTGTATTATTGTGTTAAGATCTTGGTTGAAGAATTAGTTTTATCATATCACTAATTTACCCCCCCCTCTTAGTGATCCTTAGTATTCCAATAGAAACCTTGCATTTACCTTAGGTAAATGAGATTAATCCTTCAGTAAAGAAATAATTATTGTAACCATCAAGGAAGAGGGGTTTTTGTCATATACATCCCTGACAAATAGGATATCACCTTGATTATGTTGTGAGGAGAATGCCCATTCACTGTCATGCTTTTTATTTTCTTACTTACCTGACTCACCTTAATCTTTGCAAATTTGCTTTCTCGGGTAATTTTCTACAACAGTGCTCTTTCAATTCTCTTAAAATGCTTTTGTGATTTACAAATGTGTTGAAATTCATTTTAATCTTTGTTAAATTCGCTAAGTCTGGAGTGCATTGAATATTCACTAAAGTTTGGTGAGCAATTATTATTCAAGCGGAGGTAAAGATGATAGATAGGGAAGAGCTTATATTTTAAATTTAAATCCCAATAGCAAAAAGCAACTCGTGGTATGGGAATTAAAAGCTATGGACCGGGTGGACATTTGGATTCTAAATATCCTGTTTGAAATGTCCGGTGCAAATGTCAGGTCAAAATGTCCTTTTTACTTTGATTGAAGTTGGATGGAAATCATAGTGGTAACTCCATTGAGTGACATCATTACAATCGTAGTCAAACTTTGTTGACCAAAGAAATGAATGACCAGATCTTCATATTCAGTTGTAAAGATTAGGAAATTTGGGAATGTCCATTGTGAAATGTCCTGTTGAGAATGTTCAGTTGAAAAGTCAACAGATTGTGCGCTTGGCTTATAATGTTGTGGATAGGATATGGATATGGACATGGAAATGTTTAATGTGAATTGTCATGTCCAATAGAACTCTTTCACTTCGGGGTAGATTTGATAGGTTGTCTTGGATGCTTAGACAGGACCAGATATTTATTCGTTGGATCATGTCGGGTCAAAATGTCTAGTCTGGTTGGAATGTTTATGGCTCACTAGGGTAAATTTGATGGTCTCAACAACATCTGGACATGGATATTTTGGGTGTGCTAATGTCTAGTCTAGTGGAACAATAAGTGAGCTATATTTAAGCTTGTTTTTAGGTCCAGATGTATTTTAATGTATTTGGAACTTGATATGGAAATGAAACATGACATGGATGTTTTGCCAGTGTCCATGTCTAGTTGACTGGAACTTCCAATAGGCATAACTTGCTCATTTTACCAAATTTTCACATGATTCAAGAGACAAACCTAACTAGAATTCTGCCCTCTACCAATTCAAGACCTTTATAGGGGATATATTGACACCTTGAAATTTGACTTGATTTGACCCTGAAGTGACATGACATTTTACCATTACCATCCAAACAAACAACATACAAACCAACAAGACAGAAAATTTGGGTCCTCATTTTGCCAGGGCAAAAATGGGGTGTGTTGTGAGACTACACAACTTGTAACCAAAGAAAACCACTAAATTTCAACCAATTTAGGGAAAAAATGATAAATTCAAACATAAATTTCCAACTTATGTTGGCCTTGATTAGTATAGCTTAATTAAATGAAATTACATTCACCAATGTAACTAGGTTTTCAAAAGGAATGCAAGTGTGTGCATTTGATTCAGTTTCCTTGCTTTTGGAGAGTCTGAAAGTAGAAGTCATTTGCATTAAGCTACATAGTTTGATTTAACCTTCTATGCCAAACCTGGATAGAGCCTTGCTGCTAGTCAAGCATCCATAGCCTCGCCAAGGTTATCTTTGTAATCCTCCCAAATATTTCTCTACTGCCAATCAAGTGTTTATAGCCCCAATAGAGTTACTTGCATGACCTAGAGAATAAATTTCTCACTTTATTTTTTCAATATTTGCTTTCTTGTATTTCTTTTGATATATCTTGTCAACTCATTGCAAGGTCATGACACCTCTATTAGGTTGAGAATTATAGTGGTAGCAAAGGCAACCCTTTATACTTTTCACTTATTGCAAACAATACTATTTCCAACCTATTCAAGGAATTTTAAATGTGTGTATTTGTGAGATTTCTTGGATAATCCATGTTGCTATTGATGAATATGATTTCATGAAACAAACCAGACTAGTCATACATGTAGACATCACAACTTATGCAAGAGTTTGAACATCTTTCCTAAATTCTAGAAATTTCATTGTTTTCTAAGTTTGTAGTCCCCTCCTTATTGCACCCAACCAAAATAAAGACTCAACAACAAACGGCCAGAAACAAAACAACTAAGTAAAGCACTATATAGAAATATTTACATATATACAAACTTTTGTCTTCCTTTCTCGAAATATCAGGCTTGAAAATAATGTTTTAGGAATTGCCCATTGACCGACAACGGGACATCCTCCCCAGTTAAGGTCTTTAGCCTATAAGTGCTATCACCTAATATCTCTACAATTTGGAAAGGACCAATCCAAAGTTTATCAAATTTTCCATTGTCTCCCTTCCTCTCATGGGCTTTATCCCAGGATAAAACAAGGTTTTATATCCAAAAGGTTTTAATCTTACCTCTTTTGTCAAACCAACATTTGACTACATCCTGATGTTTGGAGAAATGGTCTATGGCCTAATTTCTCTTTTCTTCTAGGTGTAAGATTTGTAATAATCTGACTTCTAGTTTGTCCTCCAAACCTAGGTATTCCTGAGTGAACTATAAGGTGGGAATTTTGAGGTTTATATAGGGAGGATGGGATCTACTCCATAGACCATATGGTATGGTGAATTACCTAGAGCTTATTCCACTCGAGTTCTGTCAACCCACAATGCCTATTTCAATAGAGTCTCTAGGGTTCTTTTCCACCAGTTTCTTGATGATGTCCAATAGATTTTTATTAGTAGATTCAGCAAGGCCATTACCTTGGAGATAATAATTAGATGAAAACTTCAAAGTAATACCTTATTCAAATGCCCAGTTAGAAAACTTTAATGAAGTGAGAGCAGGGCCATTATCACATACTAGTACGTATGGAATGCCAAATATGGTGGTAATGTTGTCTTCTAAGAATTTGATCACGATGTATGTTGTGTACAACTTACTGCACATAGCTTTGGTCCACCTCATACAATAATTAGTAACAATTAAAACATACCTATGTTCAGTTGATGATGGAGGATTAATCATTCCAATGAAATCTATTCCCCATTACATGAATGGGTGTATCTCCATTACCAGTTGGAATGGTTAAGCTGCATACCTTTCGTTATTTGTGGAAACCTCACATGTATGATCATGTTTGGTAAGCTTAGCAGTATCTTTGAATATAGTTGGTTAGTAATTGATGCAGGAGCATCTAGTGGTGTAAGGGTAATCTTGCATCACCCAAAAAAAGATGTTTTTCAAAATCATTGATGTTCTTTCCATTTCTTTTCAAAATTTGCGGTTCTGGTTCCATAATCGCTTGAATAATGATGTAGATATTATGCAGGAGCATCCAGTGGTGTAAGGGCAATCTTGCATCAACCAAAAAAGATTTATTTCAAAAACATTGATGTTCTTTCCATTTATTTTCAAAATTTGTGGTTCTAGTTCCATAATCGCTTGAATAATGATGTACAACTTTTAGTTTTTCCAAACTGCTAAAAATATCAACTTGTCATTTTAGTAAAGTTTGCATTTGGGCACGGATTGAAGTAAAAATTTACAGGAAGCTTCGTAACTGAAAAATAAGACCTTTGGCAAAGGAATCAAGGAAAGATCATTTGTTAGCTGAAAGATATTAAAGTTTTTGCTTCCCCAAAAATGCCTGAAAATTATTCAAACTCAGGTTTGAGGCACTAAACGGCCCCATATGGGCCCAAAATTGGCTAGGACTGACAAATCCAATTCTTAGCACATAGAGTACTTCACAATATTTTTGGCACTTAAAATGGTTCATCAATCAGACACTTGTATCAAATGTTATGGCTCCCAGAAGTTGACCTAATTTTGGAGGGAAATACAAATTTTGAAATTAGGTTGTTGGCCACCAAAAAGGCTATTAATAACCATTTTTTGGAACCTAGGGTAGTAGTGAGTTAAAGGGGAAAGTGTAGAGTCAAGAATAGGTAGGAAAATAGAAACCCTAGCTGATTTGGGGTTACAGAAGGTAGATGATTCTAGAGTCCTGTGAGAGGAAGATGTAATGTGTTGCAGCCTATGGAGGGTTGATTCCTCTAATTGTATTTGAGCTTCTGTAATGTAATGAGTTGTCCAAATCAATAAAAGAAAGTTCTATTTTCTATGTGCAATTTTTGTTGTTGTCTATTTTATGATTTACTCCATTCATCAAGTGGTATCAGAGCATGGGTTCATGAGTGTGTAGACAGATCACCGGCCATGGTGAACAAAGAGGAAGAGGAAGAGGTAGACCTAGGCAAGGACCTGGAAGAGGAGCTTTCGGAGGAACCTGTTTCCAATGTGGAGAAGAAGGGCATTGAGCATACGAGTGTCCACAACATCAAGGAAGGATGAATAGAAGACCTGAAGGTAATGCATGAGTTGCACATGTAAATGAAGATGCATAGTCTGAGCATTCTGAAGATGTGTAAAGGGGAGAATCCCTAGTTGTGAGAAGAACCTTGTTGAATGAGTAGAAAGAACCAAATCAGAGGAAGAGTTTATTCTGCACAAGGTACAAATGTGAAGGTAAGTGTTGTGATATTATCATTGATAATGGAAGCACTAACAATCTTGTTTCAGAGGAGATGGTTGACAAGTTGAAGTTGACAAGAAGAAAGCATCCACATTCATATCAGACTACATGGTTGCAGAAGGAGCATAGAGCTATGGTCAATTAGCAGTGTTTAGTGAAGTTCAATATTGGGGACTACCATGATGAGGTGATGTGTGACATCATACCAATGGATGCATGTCATATGCTATTGGGGAGGCCATGGTAGTATGATAGGAGTGTTGTCCATGATGGTCATGCAAACACATATTCCCTAACAAAGGATGGATTTCATCATAAGTTGAATCCCTTGAAGGAGGTGGAAGAAAAGGTATGTAGTACTGCCAAAATTTGCTTGGTAGATGGTAGAAATTTTTTGGAGGGTGTGAAGCATGAGTGTCATTACTTTGCATTGATTCCTAAGATTAGTCAAGAGAAATGTGAAGATGTACGAGTAGAAGTCTCAGTTATTTTGGAAGAATTTCAGGATATTATTTCTGATAATGTACCAGAAGGTTTACCACCAGTAAGGAAGATAAGTCATCAAATAGATTTGATACCAAGAGCTAGTTTGCCGAATAAGGCAGCCCACAAAATGACTCCAGCAGAGAGTGAAGAGTTGAACAGACAAGTTTAGGAGTTGTTAAGGAAGGGACTAATAAGAGAGAGCCTAAGTCCATGTGCGGTACCTATAGCACTAGCACCAAAGAAAGATGGAGAGTGGAGAATGTGTACAGATTCTTGAGCCATCAATAAGATCACAATTAAGTACATATTTCCATTGCCCAGAATGGATGACATAATGGATTGTTTGAGTGGAGCCAAGTACTTCATGAAGATTGACTTGAAGACTGGGTATCACCAGATTCATATTAGAGGAGACTAGTGGAAGACAACCTTCAAGAAAAAGGAAGGTTTGTATGAGTGGTTAGTCATGCCATTTAGGCTAACCAATGCACCGAGCACATTCATGCGGCTCATGAACGAGGTATTGAAATAATTTTTGGGAAGTTTTGTTATTATTTATTTAAATGATATTTTGATTTTCATTGATAAGCATATGATGCATATCAGAAGAGTTTTGGAGAAGCTGAGGGAGGAGAAGTTGATCAATCTAAAGAAATGTAGTTTTGCAAAGGAGTTGGTATATCTGGTATTTGTTGTCTCAAAGGAAGTTCTTAAGATGGACCCAGACAAGGTGAGGGCTATCATCGAATGGCCAACACTAAGGAGTGCCATAGAGGTATGGTATTTTCATGGTTTGGCAAGTTTTTATAGAAAGGAATTTTAGTAGCATTTGTGCACCCCTAATGGAGACAATGAGAGGGGATAGAAAAGAGTTTAGATGGACTAAAGGAGCAGACAAGAGTTTTGATACATTAAAGCAGAAAGTCACATAGCAACCTATTTTGGCACTTCTAAATTTCAATAAGGTATTTCAGGTAATTGTGATGCTAGTGGCAGTGCTATAGGAGCTGTTTTGAGTCAAGAAGGTAATCCCATTGCCTATTTTAGTGAGAAGATTAATGATGCCAATAAAAAGTATTTTATTTATGATCAGGAATTTTATGCAATAGTTTAGGCTTTGAAGAAATGGAGACATTATCTGTTACCAAAGGAGTTTGTTTTATGTACTGATCATCAGGCTTTGTAGTATCTTAATAGTCAAGGGAAGTTAAATCAAAGGCACTTGAAATGGGTTGAGTTTTTGCAGAGCTATACTTTTGTTTTGAAGCACAGGAGTGAGAAGTCCAACAGAGTTGCAGATGCCTTGAAAATAAGCAAAATTTGTTGATAGAAATGAAGATAGAGGTTGTTGGGTTTGATGAGCTCAAAAGTTTGTATCCTGAAGATCTAGATTTTGAAGAGGCCTGGAAAGCTTGTCTAGAACCTGTTACTTTGGATAGGACAAAATGGTTGGATTTTATAATCCAAGATGGCATGTTAATTAGGGGAAGCTAGTTGTACATTCTGAGGAGTTCCATGAAAGAGAACCTAATTAAGGAGAAGCATAGTGGAGGATTGGCTGGACATTTTGGTCGAGATAAGACCATTGCTATTGTTGGTGAAAATTATTATTGGCCATAGTTGCAATAGGATGTGAGGAAATTTGTGTAGAGTTGCAGAGTGTGTCAGATGGCAAAAGGAACAAGTTAGAATACAAGGTTCTATCAGCCATTACCTGTACCAAAGAAGCCATGGGATGATATTAGTATGGATTTTGTTCTTGGTTTACCAAGGACACAAAGAGGACATGATTCCATTTTTGTGGTGGTGGATAGATTCTCGAAGATGGCACATTTTATTCCTTGCAAGAAGACTAATGATGTTGTTCATATTACAGAGTTATTTTTCAGGGAGGTGGTGAGATTACATGGTTTACCAAAGAGCATAGTTACAAATCGAGATACCAAGTTTGTTGGTTATTTCTGGAGGACATTGTGGAAGAAGTTGAAGATAGATTTGAAGTTTAGTTCTGTACACCATCAACAGACTGATGGACAGAGTGAAGTGGTGAATAGGATTTTGGGTAACCTACTATAATGCTTAATAGGAGATAAGCCCAAGGGATGGGATTTTATTTTACCACAGGTAGAATTTTCTTACAACAATTATGTCAATACGAGTACTGGTAAATCACCATTCCAAATTGTATATGGGAATAGTCCAAGAAATGCTTTAGAGTTAAGGAATCTGGACAAAGGAGAAAAGACAAGTGTTAAGGCTAAAGATTTTGCAGAACACATGAAGAATTTGCATGAAGAGGTGAAAAAGCACATTAATAAGATGAATATTCAGTACAAGGCTAAGGCAGATCAGAAGAGGAGATATAAGGAATTCCACATAGGAGATGAAGTCATGGTTCACTTGAGTAAAGAAAGGTTCCCAATTGGAACATACAATAAGTTGAAAATGAAGAAATTTGGACCATGCAGAATTTTGAAGAAACCTGATTCAGGAAATGCATATGAGGTAGAGCTGCTGAGTGGGATCAACATTTCCCCTATTTTCAACATTGTTGATTTATCAGAATATCATGAAGGTGGAACAGAGGATGGACCAACAAAAGAATAGTGGAGTATTCTAGTATCTACTTCAACAGAGGAGATAGAATAGATCTTGGATAGCCATGTGGGAAGTACTCAGAACAAGCAATATGAAGAATATCTGGTGAAATGGGAAGGAAGGCCTATTGAATGTTCTTCTTGGTTGTATAAGGTAGAGGTTGACCATTTGGGTTTTCCTCACACAAACACTTGAGACGTGATAGGATCACTTCTCAAATTACCCTGGGTGTCTGATGCAGGAGCATCCAGTGGTGTAAGGACAATCTTGCATCACCCAAAAAAAGATGTGTTTCAAAATTGTTGATGTTCTTTCCATTTCTTTTCAAAATTTGTGGTTTTGGTTCCATAATTGCTTGAATAATGATGTAGAACTTTCAGTTTTTCCAAATTACTAAAAATAGCAACCTAACATTTTAGGAAAGTTTGCATTTGGGTACGGATTGAAGCAAAAATTTATAGGAAGCTTCGTAACTGAAAAATAAGACCTTTGACGAAGGAATCGCATAAAGATCATTTGTGAGCTAAAAGATATTAAAGTTTTTTTTTTTCTGAAAAACTCTTGAAAATTATTCAAACTTAGGTTTGAGGCACTAAATGGCCCCGTACTGGCCCAAAAATGGCTAGAACTGGCAGAGTCAGTTCTTATCACATTTAGCACTTCACGAGCTTTCTGATGCTTAAAACGAATCGTCAATCAGACACTCAGATCAAAACTTATGGCTCCCAGAAGTTGACCTATTTTTTGAGGGAGATGCAAATTTTGAAATTAGGTTGTTGGCTGCCAAAAAGGCTATTAAAAACTATTTTTGGGAACCCTGGGTAGTAGTGAGTTAAGGGGAAAAGTGTAGAGTCAAGAATAGGTGGGAAAATAAAACCCTAGCTAATTTAGGGTTACAAAAGGCAGATGAATCCAGAGTCTTGTGAGAGGAAGTTGTAATGTGTTGCAGCTTGTGGAGGGTTGATTCCTCTGATTGTATTTTAGCTTCTGTAATGTAATGAGTTGTCCAAATCAATAAAATAAAATTCTATTTTCTATGTACAATTTTTGTTGGTCTATTTTATGATTTACTCCCTTGATTAGTAATAATTGGCTCTAAGAATTCAATGTGTTGTGGCTAAATGTGACCTGTGGGCCATTCCAAACTTATCATGCAATTTGTGCATGACCTTATTTTCTTCTTATTGATTACGACATCTCAAATATATGCCTTCATGATTCTTCTTGAAGAGGATTCCTCCTTTAAACATGTATCCTTGGGATTTAATCCTCAAGGCTCTCCTTTGGAATGCCCTCAAGTGTGATGGACATTTGCTTGTGATCAGGATATGTGTGATGTTTGCATACTAGTCATCTTGTTCAACTGAACTAACTGCATACTGGTGGCTAACTAGGTCCAGATCTATTTCAGTGATCGTCTACATCAAAGCTTGTCCTGTGACTAGCTTTATTGGTGTAATGTCTAGATCGTATTCTTGCAAGATGGTGATCCATTTGGCTCTGCATTCTCCTAGTTCATTTTGTATTAGGAGAATCTTGACTGTAGAGTCAAGTACAATGACAATCACTTGACTTCTTAGAATATAATGCCTGAACTTCTTGACTACTTTGACCAAAGCCAGAGCTTGTCACTCAACATATAGGTATTTTAACTCAGTATCCTTGAATGGGCTACACATAAAAGTAATAGGCCTCTCTTCCTTTGCATCATTTCTTTACATTAGGACCATAGTGCATGTGTGATCGGATGCAAATGAATATATGTGGAATGATCTGGTATAATCAGGACTATTCAAGATAGGAGCGTTAGTGATGGCTTTCTTGATGTCCTTGAATGTAGTCTTAACTTTAGTTGTCCATTCTATCTTGGCATCCTTCTTTAGCATTGTATTAAGTGGCCTTACTATTTCAGCAAAACCAGTTATAAACTTTCTACCAAAGTTTATCTTGCCAAGGTATGACTTTATCTCCTTCTTATTCCTTGGCAATTGGAGTTTCATGATGAATCTGACCTGAACTAGATCAATAGATATCTCATTCTCTGATATGACATGATCTAAAAACTTTCATGTGGTGACTCCAAAGATGCATTTGTTTGGGTTAAGAGAGATGTCATATTGCTTGCATCTTTGTAATGCTTTTCTTAAATCTGCGATGTGATCTCCTTTGTATTTGGAGAACACAATCAGGTCATCCATATATATGATGAAGCATTGGCCAACTAGACCTCTAAAGGCTATATCCATGGTGTGTTGAAATGTTGCACCAACTTTAATTAAGCCAAATGGCATTCTTCTGTATGTAAAGATTCCCCACTTTGTAGTGAAAACGGTTTTCAATCTATCTTATCAACAATGACCTAGTTGTATCTGGAGAATCCATCTAGGAAGGACATCATCCAAGCTCCATTGACCATATGAAGTATCTCATCTAATTTGGGAAGAGAATAATTGTCCTTTTCAAATGCCTTGTTAAGATTCTAGAAGTCTACACATAACCAGATGTCTCCATTTTTCTTTTTGACTGGCACAAAACTAGCAACCCACATTGAATGTTTGACTAGAAAAATGATACATGTCTCCAATAATTTCTTAACTTCCTTAAAAATCAAAAGTTCCATGAAGGCATTCACTAGCCTTTGCTTTTTCCTGAATGGCTTCACATCTGGCTTTAGTTGAATGGTGTGTGTGATAATAGACGTGTCATACATTTTAAGTTCATCATAGGACCAAGCGATCACATGTATGTAATATTTCAAGGCTTGATTTATTCCTTCCTGTTATGCTGGAGTATAGACCTTTCAATTAAGACTTCTTTGGGTTCTAGACCTTCACTTAGATTCACAGATTCGTAATCATGTCCATCAATTTTAGGGATATCTTTTTGTTTCACCATGTTTTCTAGATCAAATAATCTTTCCAATTCAATCATCTCCTTGGGAATTTTATTATCTTAGAGATCCATGGTGGATTCTTCATCCTAGTCCAGATCCTTGTGATATTGCTTGTCAATCACTTGAGCTTTGAAGACATCTGGATTGGCAATGAAATCTAGGATATGTTGATCATCATTGAAAACTTGGAAGTTGGTAATGATATTTGGTATTAACAAAATGGAAACTAACTCAACTAAAAATCTTTTTAGTCTGGATAATGTCAGTGGTTCCAGAGTGCTAGTGGTAGTAGCCAAAGCATCAGTCTTGTGATTGAATTTTCTTAGCAAATGAGTAATATTGAATTCATCAAAGCCTTAGATCAGGTCCCATACTCTATCTGTAGTTAAACAATCATTTATAATTGTAGGTGTACTATTTTCTTACTTGCTTGACCACGAGTTTGGAATCTCCAAATACATGGAGGATCCTAACTTTCTTCTTTAGTGCTAGGAGGAATCTATGGATCAATGCCTCATATTCTGCAATGTTATTAGTGCAGTGAAACTATAATCTATATGCGGCTAGGAAAGACTTCTCTTGTGGACTTACCAAGTCAATTCTAACTCTAACGCCTTGTTTAAATTTTGATCCATCAAACTTTAGTGTCCATGGATGATCACTCTTAAGGTCCTTCTCAGGATCTTTTCTCTTCTTTTTAACATCCCCTAGGGAATCTTTCTCCATGGCAACCTTTAACTCTTGAAGTTTGAGTTACCCTTTTATCTTTTAGCTTGGCATAATATAGGCATCTAGACTTCTATCGCGGATGTCACTTGGCTTGACATTGGTATATGGCTTCTCTTTTGTATTATTTTTGCCATCCAGAGCTTTGTTCTTGGATGAGATAACAACATCAACATGGAATGATTGAAATATTTCCACTTCGCTTCAAGGCTCATTTGGACTTTTACCAGGTATTAATATATTTGATCTTCATCTAACTCAATATGAATTCTATTTTAGAAAGCTGGTCCTAATTTATTCAGGCCCCTGATTTCTAAGTCTAACTCCTTTTGTGAGTATGCACATTCAATTTCAAAATGCGGAGCCTAATGTAATCTACACCATCCTTCAAGTAAAACTTCTTTCAATGAAATTTTCTATTGTATGCATCTTTGCATTTCTTTGGACAAATGTCTTTCAAAATCACACAGTTGGCTTTCTTCATCATCATCTAAAAAGTCATGATTTAATTCTATGTAAATATTAGTTCCTCATGTAATCTGACTTACTTCATTAATTTCATGTGTCTGAGTACACATCAATACCTCTTCTACTCGGATATCTAGAGTTTTGACACGATATACTCCCTGTTCTACTTCTACGTACAATACCTCATTGTTTTGATGATACTCCGTGATCATATGTTTCATTCTCAATTCCATTTCTATGTGAATTTGATTTAGAATTCCTCTCCATGGCAACCACATATGAGAGAAATATGTTTCCATATATCCATTCAATATTTTTGACCAATCTTTGCTCAATAACATACCATATTTGTCTAGAATATCTACTTGAATATCGATGAAATGTTGGACCTTGGGATCAGAAGCCAACTGCAGATGGATATGAGTTAATTCTTCTATGACACTTACCTTGAATTTGTCCAATTGAGTAACTTTCTTTAAATACTTGGCAGGGGACATGCGTAGGATTTGACAGACTAATAAGGGCAAGAAATTTGTGCTTGCTCTAGAGTCTACTAGACAGTTATGTAGATTCTTACCAAAAATTCTTAAAGTCAAGAGAAAAGGAGGAGACTTTGTTTTCTCATTATAAACTGCAATTTGTGCATCAACAATATGTACTTGACCTTTGTCCCTAGGTGTAAGGGTAACATCCTTGTTTGGAGGTTCTCTAGTCTGGACATTACTAGGTGCACCTTCCTTTGGTGAAGGTTTTTCTAGGGACTTAAGGAAATCTTTTTTAATGACTAGAGTTTTGAGAAATTCAGATAAGGACAATCTTATTTTTATTCTCTTAATTTCTTTAGCTAGGTAACTAACCAACTTATCTGACTCAAAAAGTTCAGACATACCCCTAGTTGTGATTTAGAGTGAAGCAAAATGTTGTTGGCTCACCTTCCACAGGGACATATTGTTATTGGATGACATGTCTAGAGGTGTATTGAAATTATTCAGTGGAATAGAACTTGTTAGTGGACCTGATGGTTAATTGTTATTTTTGTTTCTTAAATTGTAGTTTTGGCCTCTCTAGAACTGCTGGAAGGCATGTATCTCATCCGCTTCTTATTCAAGCTCATTGTCACCTTTGAAAGGGAAGGTATAAGCTTCCAACTCTAAGGCTGAGTCTTCGCATATGATTGTGTAATTCTCATGAACCGTGTTTGTCTTTTCATCTAGGAACATGAAGCTTTAAAGCATCTGTTTAGAGTTAAAAAGGGGGGAGACATTTTGGTTTAGGTTTCAAAAGGTAAATCCTCCCTTCTCACCAAACATTTAAGGGCATATCAACCGAGTTGAATCTCCACTAAGTGAGAGCATTCACCTATCAAGTTGGACTACCTCTTGGAATGATGTGGAAGCTCAGATGTATCAAACAATATCCTAATTTAATGCTCAACTACTCTTAAAACCCTAAATAAGCAAAATAGTAATCAAATTAATGAATTATGACAAATCCTTTCAGACCAAGGTGAAGGACAGAGATTATTTACTCACTATTTTTTGCAATCCATAATGTGGAACAGTTGGGGACACAAGCACTAGCGCCCCTATCCAAGGTACTATTTTTTGCATGGAATCTAAATCTCCTTTTGACACTAATCTACACTGTATCTTTTGTTTCTACTTCAGATAAAGTGGAGGACACTAGAACTAGCACCCAAATCCCAAAATGTTGAACACTATCCTCTTTCTTTTAGATCTCAAATCCTTGTCGTCTACAACCTCCTTTCTACAACTGCACTCCATGAAACTTGGTACCTATAACCTACAATCAAAAAGGAGTGTGGGAGGGGGTTTGGGTGTTTAGAGGCTTGCCTCTGTCAAGCCCCAAAGAGACATTCAATTCTTTTGAACACCGTTGTTAGATGAGAGTGTGTATCCATGCAGGATAGAGGCAAAATCCAAATGATAAATGATCAAAAACACAATAGATATCACCTTGAAGTGTAGATTTCATGGAAGGAAGATGTTCTTCATGCCATAAGGAGATGGAGTCAAATCTACAACAAACAAGCACAATAGCAACAAAATACTATTCTGTAACACAATGAATGGCTTGAATCACTTTCACATAAAGCCACAAGTTCATAATGTCCATCTAGTTTGCAAATGAAGTCCTAAACATGCTTATATATGCAACTACAAAGATTCTCGCTAAGAATTTCATAATTCAAACTTGAGATGTCGGCATAGGACCTAAATAATAGTCATAAAACCAATATTTAAATTTAGGGTAGACCTAAAATAGGGCAGGACTAGGGCACTAGTACCCAAGTCCACCCTCCGATTTTTGTTTAGGGAACATCAAAATAGCACCCCCGAGGTCCTATTTGTCATAAGACTTCAGGGTTTTCTCATCAGGATTCAAAATTAACATCCAAGATGCTCTAAATGCATTCTAAGGACCTAGGAGCTAAACCTTAAGAGGGAAAAACCCCTAAGGGGACATTTTCTGACATAACATTTAGCCCCTACGTTAATGTATGTATAAACACAAGGCCAATACATGCATTAAAGACGGTCAACAAACATAGCAAACACACCAAGCATGATGAAAACATGCCAAACACATTGAAGACAGTAACAGGCATGCAAAACACATAGAAGATAGTTACAGTCATGCAAAACACGGAGAAGACAACATTGAAGACACACAAAACATAGTGAATGCAATGATTATTTTCTTTTTCTTTTTCTCATATATGAATGCAAATGCAAGTACAAGCAAAGTAAACACACAACCCAAAATGTAGGAGGGACTCATCGCCACACATCTTTAGACTACATATGGGGTAATAGACATGCAATACAAATCTCAGAGTATAGGAGGGACTCATTGCCACTAGTCTTTAGACTACACTTGAGAACAAACACGTCATACAAATCTAAAATCATAAGAGGGACTCATCGCCACATGTCTTTAGACTATGCTTGGGAACAAACACGCCATACACACATATGGAAGACAGAGAAAACACAACAAACAAGCGATGGAAGAAGCCTATTACTAGGTTCACATCCATCTCAGGCACACACCGATGATTGGGCTTTGCCACAACAATTGTTGAACATAGGCTTAAGGGTTAGGATAGTCTTAGATCCACTCCCCGCCTACTTGGAGGACTTTTTGAAAATGACAAGATGTGCAATCTCCTCAAGAAATACACCATCCTCGCCTCCGTAGAGAGCTTAAATGACTACAGTGTAGAAAAGAAAGATGTGCACTCGCTTGGAGATACAACATCCCACCTCCGTAGAGGGATTCAAACACACTTCATTAGTACCATAATCATCAGACAACTTACCTTATATATGCCCCCACCTTAAGGTGGTTGATATCTTGTACCAATATCAAGCATGTTAAGGTAGGGAGAAAACACACAAGGGAACATGAGCTCTCACAAAGCCCATGCCCCCAGAGGTGAGATGTACTTTACGATCACCAAATGTACCCGCAAACACACAATTTCCTACAAGAAAAGGTGTTAGCATCCATATAATCATGATAAACAACAATGCAAGTAATCATTCACATAGAGAGTCAAGGAAAAAAGATCCAAGATAGATAAAGTACATGGAGTAGTAGTATTGTTATGTTTTGTAAGTGCGATAAGACAACATCAAGATAGCACATGGAGTGATTCTACTAGCCAAGCATTGGATAATATATATCAACCCCATTGTCATGCATGGATAGGGTCCATTTTTTTTATTTCTCGCTGAAGAGACACTAGGTCCGTATCAGTATAATATGTTTTTTGTCATCCACCAACTAGATAGAACTGCTAGAGGATGGTAAACAATAAATCAAGAGAGGAGAAACAAGTGCCTCAAGGATAGTCACATAGGAGGGTGCCCCCAAGTCACCAACCACAACACTATGTCCATAAGACACAACACATAACAATGAAAATAGAGGAGAGGCAATATAGAAAAATGATGATACAAATAGAAGAAGGGTCACAACAGAGGCGGTCTCCCAGTATCCTTGACCTTACCAGAGTATCAAGGGTCATCCTAGGAGGCCTAAACAACACATAACACATCATAGGGGAAACACAACATGGAGGTAAAGAGTTAGAAATACTTACCTGTAGGGACAACCGAACTAGCAGTCATCCTAGATCTTGATCTTTATTTTAATGGTTAAAGCTTTATCTCTTCTTCTCTCTTCCATAGTTTCATGAGCTTGTGAGGGTATCCTTGTAGGAAAGGTATCTATTAATGATGGTAGAGAGGGAATCTCATGGTTTTCTATATTAGTTAAAGGGGGTGATGTAGGAGTTTTAATAATACCCATTCCAATTGATTGAGGTTGTTGAGGAACCCGAAAAGTGCCTATTTCTGTCCATATATAGGGTGTTGGAATACCTTGGCTATGAGGAATAGTTGGTTCTTCAATATTGTGTGAAATTTCATTATTTTCTAAGCTATGTGCAGATTCATGTAAAGTTGCATGAGTTGTTTCTTTTTTTAAGATGTAGTTAAGAAGTGCTTGAACATCAATTGGTAAATTTTTAGTTTCAACAGCTTGAAGTAAATGTTCACAAAGGGAATCGACATCATCCAATGCTTCATCCTGGCTAGGCAGAGCAGGAAGGGACGATAGAGTAGTGTTAAGGAATGTGTCAATGATGTCCTCTTCTTGTGCCAATATATCTTCACCAAGTGGGGTTATGTTGGGACAAGTCTCTTTATTAGATGAATCACCCAGTGCTATATCATTCTCATAGGTTTCAGAAAGAATGTCCATTTTGTCATCATGAAATGAAGGGAGAGAGGGAATGATGTTTTCACTACTACGTTCCCCATGGATATTTTCAGAAATGAAATTAGTTATATTTTCTAAGATTGAAGGGAAAACACCCAAGATAGTGAGAAAGCTTTCAAAGTAGGCTATTGTTTGAAGGATATCATAGGTAGTGCTTATGGTCATGTCAATACCATAGAGGTATGCTATTTAATGCAAGACTTGAGGATGATTATTAGTGAATTTGCAAAATTTCTCAAAATTCATAATGTACTCAAATAAATCTTCCAAAGATTAATGACGAGGAGAATCCATGAATGCAAAACCATGTATGAATATGACCTAAAATGCTTGATTTTTCAACTTTTTTCAATGCAAATGAGTGAAAGAAGAGGTGTTGTAAGGAATTTAAAGAGGGAAATAAAATAATATTCCTAATAACAGCCCAATTATACAACAATATCCTTCACAACATGCCTTTTATGCAAGTCTAGAGTGATGACAAGTCAAAACCTAGTGAAAATACACCTAAAATATGCATTTTTTTGCCAATTTTCAATGCAAATGCCTAATAGAAAGGGTGTTGTAAGGAATTTGAGGAGGGGAAGCAGATAATAACCCTAATATCAGTCAAATGATGCATCAAAATCCCTCACAGCATGCTTGTAATGCAATTCTAGAGAGACGATAAGGTCAAATCTAGTGAGAATGCAAGGTTTTCAAACCCTAGACATGAAATTTTGCAAGAAAGACACTATGATGCAACACTACAATTAGAAATCAGTCCTAATGATTTTATGAAAAGGGTAGTAAAATCTGAAACAACATTTTGACTATAAACCCTAGCTAATGCAAAACTAGGTTTTATGAAAAATGCACAATTTCAAGCAATTTTTGACAATTTAAGCATGAAAATGCAATGCAAATGAATACTAAATGATGAATTTATGTAATTTAAATCAGATATAATTAAAATAGCATAAAGTAAATTAAATTAAATTCCAGTTAATTCAAATTATGCTAAAAATACAACCCTAAGATACAATTTTTTTTTAATTTTTCAAAATTTTTAATTTTTTTGTAAATTTTTGAATGCAATAGGATGAATGAATGCAAATCTATCACACAACACTCAACAAGGTGCAAAATTCAAAGAAACATGGCTTCACCAAAATGTTTAGGGTTAAAAATGGGGGGGATGTTTTGGTTTAGGTTTCAAAAGGCAAATCATCCCTTCTCACCAAACATTCAGGGGCATATCATTCAAGTTGAATCTCCACTAAGTGAGAGCATTCACCTATTAGGTTGGGATGCCTCCTGGAATGATGCAGAAGATCAAATTTATCAAACAATATCCTAAATTTATGCATAATTACTCTTAAAACCCTAAATAAGCAAAACAGTAAGCAAATTAATGAATTATGACAAATCCTTTCAGACCAAGGTGAAGGATAGAGATTATTAACTCACTATTTTTCAAAATCCAAAATGTGGAACAATTGGGGACACTGGCACTAGTGCCCCTATCCAAGGTACTATTTCCAACATAGAATCTGAATCTCCTTCCAATACTAATTTGTACTGTATCTTTTGTTTCTATTTTGGAGAAAGTGGACACTAGCACTAGCGCCCAAGTCCCAAAATGTTGAACACTGTCCTCTTTCTTTCAGATCCCAAATCTTTGTTGTCTACAACCTCCTTTTTGCAACTCCACTCCATGAAACTTGGTACCTGTAACCTGCAATCACAAAGGAGTGTGGGAGGGGGTTGTGATGTTTAGAAGCTTGCCTCAGTCAAGCCCCGAAGACACATTCAAGTATTCCAAACACCATTGTTAGATGAGAGTACGTATCCCTATGGGATAGAGGCAAAATCCAAATGATAAATGATCAAAAACACAATAGATATCACATTGAAGTGTATATCTCATGGAAGGAAGATGCTCTTCATGCCATGAGGAGATGGAGTCAAATCTACTACAAACAAGCACAATAACAACAAAATATTGCTCTGCAACATAATGAATGCCTTGAATCACTCTCACATAAAGCCACAAGTTCACAATGTCCATCTTGTTTGCAAATGAAGTATTAAACATGCTTATAAATGCAACTACAAAGATTCCCACTAAGAATTTCATAATTCAAACTTGAGATGTTGGCATAGGACCTAAATAACGGTCATCATATTGACATTTAAATTTAGGGCAGACCCAAAATGGGGTAGGACTAGGGCACTAGCGCCTAAGTCCACTCTCCCATTTTTGTTTGGGGATCATCAAAATAGCACCCCCAAGGTCCTATTTGCCATAACACTTCAGGGTTTTCTCATCGGGATTCAAAATTAACATGCAAGATGCTCTAAATGCATTCTAAGGACCCAGGAGCTAAATCTTAAGAGGGAAAAGCCCCCAAGGGGACATTTTTAGACATAACAGTATCATTTCAGATTCATATCCAAGGGGAATGATCTCATTTCCTTGTCTCTCTTTTAGTATTTTGTACTTCTGCACAGAAAATACTTGTAGCAATTCTGAATTATGGGCAATCTAGCTCATCATGTGCACTGGTGTCATGTATCTTGCACTAATTGTTCATTGTAGCTTCAACTAGATTAACTCTAGTTGTTTGTTTTGGCTTCGTAGGACCCTGATTGTCTAGAGGTGAAGGAAGACTTCCATTATTTGGTCTGGTGTTTTAGACTCTTAGAGGTCGAGGAGAATTATATCATCTATTTTGCTAATTTTGGTTGTTGCTTTGAGCATAGAAGCTCTAATTTCTCAATTGAGTTACTTCACTTGTCAACCTTTTTAGCTGAGTTGTGATCTCTCTCATGTCTTCTTTCTCTTCCTGAACTTTTGCTCCTACATTATTTTGAGTAGGGAGAAAGGAAGAGTTACCATTTCTATTTGATTGGACCTCAGTCAACATAGGTCCAGGATGTACTACCATATAGTTGTTCCCTTGCAACTAAAAAGCATTAATTGAGGGAACCAAAAGAGGATTCATCAAAGCCCCATTTATCTGTTGCATTTAATTAGGTATAGTAGGATGTTCTATGATTTGAAAAGGACCATATCCTACTTGTTTCATCTTAGTGTTCACTTTTACTACTTTTGCTTATGCGCTGGATAGAGTTGTGATGACAAGATCTACTCTTCTTACAAACATTGTGGTTAGCAGGTCTAGTGCAGAGTAATATACCAATAATGCAGTGACTTCAGAAATATTATAACGATTTGTCAATATAGAATATGCTCTTTGGAACCTATCATTGAAGGTTGTTATGAATTCACCTTCTCCTCATTTAATCTTAGCAAACTAATGACACATCGTCACTGCATCAACTAGAACTCTGAATCTAGGTTTGAAAGCTTGTTCCATCAATGGCCAAGTTGTGATAGAATTCTATGGCAAATTTACATACCATAAGTATGCTTCTTCTCCAAGAGTGTAGGGAAACAATCTATAGACGACATCAACATGAAAAATTATTGCTCTAAAGCAAGCTTCCTTAAAAATTATGAGGTGATCGTCAACATCTTGATGAATATGATATTTAGGACACAACTTGTCTAGATTTTTAGGCATATTATTATATGTAGCAAAGCGGATAGGTGATTCTCCATTGAAGAATGCCATCAGAACTTGCACTAGAACTATTGGGATGACAGGAGCAAGATTTATCGATTGAGCACTAGCTGAGTGAGTTCTCTATCTAATGTTAGGCAATTCACCTAAAGGACCACTAGATTAGGACTTTGTGATAGGTCGATAAGCCAGCTTGAGAAATTAGGATGAACTTTGAAATTTGGGACTAGATCTGTGTAAAGGTACATTGGGATGGTCAAATACTAAGGATATTTGCAGTGAACTAAAGATGTGAAGTATTTGATAGGATCTTCACAAAGAACCTAATTTTAAAGTCAAGAAGGCCCTCCTTCTAGTGCCAAAACTATTGATGTGGTTTTCAATCACAATTCACACAGATAAAAGTTTACACAATAAACCCCTATCTTTCTTGAAAGGCTTCAAGATCCCTAATGATTTGAAGTCCCAAGTCTCTGATTGTCATGCCTTGACTATCTAGTTTTCACTCGTGGTTTGTTGTGTTTCGTTGTTTCCATTTCGAGGCCTTACATAACTTTAAGTCATCTCCTTCTAGATTTGGTTAAACTTCACAAATATCCTACATTTCTTGCATGATTTACACATGTGAACAATTTATGCCAAATTCTCAAGTAGATAATTAAGCTTTGAGTAGATTATCATGAATTGGACATAACTTTGATCACTTCTTCTAAAATATCCTTAAATTTGATCAATTTTTCTAAAATTATATCCTTGAACTGACCTTTACACATAAACCTTGAATTCACATAAAGATCTCCTGGGGCCACTAACCCCTATATGAACCCCTCGAGCTAAGCAACACACCCTTTCAGCTCCTTCTTTAGCTTATCCTTGTGCATTCTAGCTACTGTTGCTTCTGGACTACCCACGAGCTCATGAATTTCTTGCTCAGTAGTGCCATGTCCTAGGTCTAGATTGGTGATTTGATATTCATTCACCATGATTTCACCCTTTGCCTTATCAACTATAGGTACATCTATTTGGGTTGTCCTATGACTTGTTGCATCCCTCTTGATGCAAGACATTGTCATTGCCTTTTGCTTGGTCCTTATTCCCTCCACAAAAAATAATGACTTAAAATCAAAAGGTATCAAATCAATAGGAGGTTCAATTACCTCTGAAACCAACTATTCTGGTACCTCCGATGTAGGTCCTTCCTGACCAAATTTCTCAATGTGAGAATCCTTTATCACTAACTCTATGTCCTTGTCCAGACCTTTCCCCTATTATGACATTTCTTTTTGGAGAATCTCTTACTGTGACAACTCTTGTTAAGGGGCCTCCTACTATAGGATCTCTTGTTGGGTGGCCTCTGTATCAACCTCCATATGCTCATTCTTGGGATTTTCCACCACCTGGAGTGTTTCCTCATCTCCTTGGTCCTGTTGACCCTCATCAAGTGTTAGTGAATGATGCACTTGCTCATCATGCTCCTTTTCTACTTGTTCTTCAACCTGTTTCATATCTCCTTCTATAGGTACATCTCGAAGAACTTGTCTTTGATCCTCTCGAACGGTGACGTCCTTAGTTGATTTGTCCATTACTACTTCTTGAGATAATTCCACCTCTTCATGTTCCATAACCCTTGTACTTGGAACATCTAGTTGATCCACTGGCACATTTGGTGATCCAAATGCCTCAATATTGGATATCTCCTCTATTTCTAGACCTTTCACTGCATTCAGATTCTCTCTCTCTTCCACCTTAGTATCCACTTGTTAAGGTTCATCTGGTGGTGATGATGTTGAATGTGCAAGTAAAGAGGAGACTAGATCCTTGGGGACTACATGAGTGACCTCGTCATTAGTCAGATCCACTACCTAACTAAGTGGAAGTTGTATTCTTCAGCTCAGGCTTGTTTTTATGCCTTTACCTCTTCAGCCAAGTCTTGTTTTACTTTGATAATCTACTGAGCTATTTGGCCACATTGAAGATCCATCACCTAACCCCTAGTGTGAGCCTGATATGCTGTCACTTGCTATACTAAATGTGCTTGAAGTAAAATCTGTGGCATTGGAACGTCTGCCTGAGGTTGATCAGATGTGAACATACATTCCATCCTTGTCAGTTCTGATGCCTCTGACTGAGTGTCTACTGATTTTGCAATGGCACCTCTCATAGGAATTGTTGGCATCCTCCTATTATTCTTAGGAATCACTACACCCTCTAATATTTCTACAATATGGCGTTCTTCATGTGTCGTGACTAAGATGGGAATTGCCCTTAGAGGTTTCTCTCTTGGAGGTGATGGTCCGATGGCCACATTGATACCTTGGAGAGTTAGGGCCTCACCAGATGTTGATGTTCCCAGTTATGCCAATTTAGCTTCCATGACTTGCCTCTTTATGATGAGGAAATCATCATAGTCTACATCTCCTCTATCTTTTCTCTTTCTCTTCTTGTCATATGTTAGGCTTACACCCTTAGCTTTTAGCTCACTTATCTTCTCATCAACCCACCTCTGGGTGGTGGTCATCACCTTCTTGGTAATGACATCTATTCATGTCTCATCTAGTTGGGTCCAATTTGGGAGAGGTCGAGTCTCCTTGTAAATTTCTTTCTCATTATAGTCTGAGTTGAGAATCTGACCATCATTGGACTTTACCTATGGGGGCACCACCAAACATCCCAAAGTTGAGACTTGATTTAGGGTCAACCTCTAGTATCACCTTTTCTTGACATCCTCCTCATCATTACAATCTACCCAACAATCCTCCAAATGAGGAACATGTTGTAGTTTCTTAATACATACCTTTCCATCCTATTGTGTGGATCAAAGGTACATGTGAGCGGAAATGGCTACAAGTTGAGCATCTGCAGTTCAGGATCTAATAGTTTGGTGACTTTGAACTCTCTGCACCTATACCAACTAATGTCCAGTGGGAATCTCATGGTCCCTTGGCCTTGCTTCTGGACATACACCTCATATGAGGGGATTATCTGTGTAGTGATCTCCAAGAGTAGAACCCTATCGATTGCATATTGAGGCAACATGAAGGGGTTGCCCTCAAACCCTTCCATCTTGATGTAGGTGAATGTTGGGAATTGGATAAACTAGGACCCATGTGTTGTAATGACCCCTTGGGCCTCCCTTGAGATTCTCTTGGCTTGGTCCCCTTCCATTAATGGAACCAACCACATTATAAAACAATCATTCACCTTTCTGTAGTGCACAATGGACTATTTCTTCTCTAATTGTGGGTAATACTCCTATACCAATTGTTCTCCCTACTTGCTACCAAGCTTCCCGACTATGTACAATCCATCAAATTAGTCTTGGTATGTGCAAGAGTATACCACATAAGAGGTCATCAAGAACCTCGGCTTCTTCCATCCAACCATCCTTGCATGTAGGGAGTCACTAATTAGCCATGCCCAATGCACTACCTCATTGGTATCCTTTACAAATCTGATGAGGCTAAACATCCATAACTCAAATCCTCCTAAGTCTTCCTTCCCTACCATTTAGCTCAATAGGGTTATCATGTATTGGACTTCTAGGTTGAAGTTGAACCTATATAAATTATGTGGCATCTTGGAGACTACCTTTGTCCTAGTCTCTAGATCCATCCATGAGGTATGCATAATCTTGTGGCATCTCGCGACATTGGAGTTATACTCCATTGATATAGAATTCAAGTCTATCTCAAAGAAGTTTGCATAAAATCACCCTTGGTGATCCATCCTTCTGTTGATAGGATTATACTTCTGGGCACATTTAATTACTATCTCTAGGGCATCTGTAGCATATGGAAATCCTGCCACATGATACATCCTACTCTTAACAATGTTGTTAAGTGTGGGCTCATCTTCACATTCCTAGATCCTTGCTCTATGGTGCAAGGGTACCTAGGTATATATTGTAAATAGGGGTCAAATGTTGAGTTTTGTGTTGTTAAGTCCAATTTTGGTGTAATAAGGTCTATTTAGACCATCTCAAATGTTTTAATCTCATGGGGTCATTTTAGGAAAGCTAAAAAGCTACAAAAGTGGCATTTTTGGTGTGTTTTAGGGAAGTTGAAGAGTCAAAAACATGAAGGGTTGATGGAAATTGTTGGTTTTTGCAACAAATCATGTAAATATGTCTAAAAAGGCTTGAAGCTATGCTCTGGAGATGTTTTGGAGGAAAATCAATAAAGATATATTATTGTTTCTACATTTTTTCATTATTTTATGTTGTTCCAGGATGTGGTACGGCTCAGTACGGTATGATCATGATCTAAAACCATGTGCATGTTATGGAGTTGTGACCTAGCTTTCATTTGATCCTAGTTTGGTCAATTTTCATTAGGGTTGGAGAAAGTTAGAGCTTAGTTTGTAAAAACTGCCTGTAAAACCTAGGTAGCTAGGGTTTGAGAGGAAAAAATGGAATTTTGAGCCATTCCACCAGTGGAAAATTATGAAAATTGGTGGAATGGAAGTATTTAAGTAGTTTTTTATGTTTCTAGTGTTTTCAAGAGTAGGGGATGGTGATAATGTAGGTTTTCAAGCAGCCCTAGCCTAATATCTCCTTGTATTAGGCTTGTTTAAGTAGGTTGATATAGGGTTTTGAAGAAGGGTGATCTGGGTATTGTCCCAATTGACAAAATTAGTAGATTTAGACCCCATAAAATCTGTAGTGTCTTGGAGTAGGGTTTTGTATTGTGGGTTTTGATTTTCTCATACTTTCTTTGTAAAACATGCCTAATTTGGCCTAGTTGTAGCATGACAGTGGATTATTGAGGGTATTGCTCCAAAACAACCAGATCCCAAATCTTGATATGTTGTCAAATAACCAAAAGGGTATCTGTAATGATGTTTATTTTCTAGGTTTGAAGTCTTGTTGGAAAGTTATGGTAGTAAAACCCTGTTTGGAGGGCTACAAGGAGGATGGAGCAATTGTGAAGGAACACCAATTGTTTGCTTGGCTCAAGACTCCAAAAGTGAATAGGTTGAGTTGTTTAAGTGTTCTAACCTGCTCTGCATCATAGTGGTATCATATCTATAGGTGAAAAAAGTTGAAGTTTGCAAAATCAAAGATGCCTCCTAAAAGCAATGCAATGGCCAAAGAAGTGAGAGAGCTTAAGGAAAAGCATGCCAGGGAGTTGAGACAAGTAAAGGAGTCTTAGGAAGTTGTCCTAGCTAGACTTGCAACATTGGAATCAAACTAAAGAAGAGGTGTGGTCACTGGAGACCAAAGTGACCAAGAGGAAGAGGAAGAGGGTGAGAATGAGAACCCTCAAGAAGGAGTCCAAGAGGTAGAGGACCCTGATGAAGTGAGAATGATGAAGATGATGAAGGCTATGAAGGGAGATACTCCTAAGGTGAAGAAATAATTGCCCATGTATGGTGGGAAGTTAGTGTTGGCAAGAGACACTATATGGATTCATGGTTGTTGTCATTGATGGCAACAAAGGTCATCCCACATATCCGCAAGTCATGATGTGTCTCTACCGGAAGTCAGAATAAAGAATGTTGTGGTCCGGTGAACAAGAACAGAGCATGTGGCAAGGTCCGACAGATTGGTCCGGATCTCTCAGAGGAAGTGTCTTGGTGTAGTGCAGATTTGGGGAAGTCAAGAGGACTACCTTGAGTGGTATATTCCAAGGATTTAGCCTCCGGTGATGGACAAGGAAAAAGATATGAATAGTTGAGTACCGGATTCCTGAGAGACAGTGAAAACAGAGGAAGAACTGACTGACAGAGTATCAGACTACTTTCCGGATGTGTTACTGTTGATGATAGAAGTTGTGAAGGCATGAATCATGTTTGGCCGACATGATTAATGATATCTACAAGTATATGCTTGATTCACATTGCTTGGTGAGGAAGGATTCAGCCGACAGAACAAAAGTTTGTAAGAAACTAGACTGTTCCGGATGCCGACTAGAAAGGTGATGAAATTACTTGTGCGGATATATATAGAGGATGGATTTAGTTGTGAAGTGTGTGAGTGTGTGAAGATATATGCGAATAAGTCCAGAACAGAGCAGAGGTAGCAAAAGGATCCGGTATGTGAAAGATAGCAGAATAAAGAACAGAGGAAAGATGAAGTGCAGCAGATCAGTGTACTGAGCCTAACCGGAACTGAACTCCAGCATATGCAGATGCTTCCAATCAGTTCAAGACTGTGATTCTTATCACTTTGTAGACAGTGTGTCTTCTTGTAGGTAGTGGGCCTCTTGTGAGCAGTGTGCTCGGGCAGTGAGCCCTAATTGGCAAGTGCCATTTTGTAATTTCCTATTCTTCTAACAGAGAATAATTTTGGGTTAATCACCCCGTGGTTTTCTCCCTTAACAGGGTTTCCACGTCAAAAATACTGTGTCATGTGTTTCTTATTTCATGATTAATGTTTTTGTGTTTGATTCTATGCTGCATCAATTAAAAGAAAGTTCAATAAGGGAAATAATTAGGATAACTGATTCACCCCCCCTCTCAGTTATCAACAATTGGTATCAGAGCTAAGTTCCTCCAAATAGAGCCTAACAGCTTGAGGAAGATCTGAGATTTCAAATGGATGCATATGGTTTAAGGGAGCAACTCAAGACTGCTCTTGAGGATCTTGAATAGTCAAATTCTGAAGTCAGTGAATTAAAGGAAAGACTCAAACAGGCTGATGAATTCATGAGAGAATTAAAAGACAAATTAAGTCTCTCTATGAAAAAGAGAAAGGAGCTGCTCCAACAGTTGGCAAGACAAAGTGAAGAAAGCAATACAAATGAAGAATTGACTGAGCAAACCAAGTTATGTGAAAAGTTATCAAAAGAAGTCATTATGTTAAGACATGAAATGGAATCAGGAACTATAAAGTTTACTCAAGAGATTGAAGAAAAAAGAAAGGCTGAAGACAATCTAAGACAATCTCTTAAAGAAAAATCAGAAGAATGCCACCAGATGGACAGGATTATCAGACATCTTGAATCTGATCTTGAAGATGCCAAAGATAATGAAGAAAAACTTGAGGATCAAATTGCCTCTCTCAAAAGAGACCTTCAAACAGCAAATGAATATAAAGAGAAATTCAAGATAAGTTCTGCTCAACTTGAAGTTCTTCTTGGAAGTCAAAAGAGGACAGATGACAAGTATGGTTTGGGATATGAGAAAGGAGAAAGCTCTGGATCCGGTCAGAAGAATCTTGGATCAGAAAATCCAAGGAGCAGGCCTAGAAGACCTCCGGTAAGACAGCCAAATGCTCAAAGATATCCATCCTTCAATGGATACTGCCACAGCTGCAACCACTTTGGTCACAAAGCTAATCAGTGCAGAATAAGAATGAATCAGATTAATTCATCCTTCTCCGGACAGTGCTTCAACTGCAAAAGGTATGGACACAAATCCCATGAATGCAGAATTATGCAAGTAAACAAATCATTCAAAGGTAGATGCTTCACATGCAATAGAGTAGGTCATATGGCTAATCAATACAGATCAAGAGGATATCAGTCAAATATGCAAAGAAATGTTATTTGCCAAATCTGCAATAGGTCCGGTCATAATGCTAAAGTCTGCAGAAACAAGTATCAGGACAAAAGAGGTCCGGTGTATAATCAGAATCAAGACAAGGGTAAACAAAAGATGAATGTGGATGAAGTTAGGAATCAGATGAGCAAGATTTGGGTGAAGAAAAGTTCAGAGAATGTAGAGGTTGGATCCGCACCAGACTCTGGTGCTGATATTTCTTCCGGAAATTAAAAAGTGAGCTCAGGCTCAGGGGGAGACTCAAAGAAAATCCTGTTCCCCCAGCTAAACAAGTGGTGCCGAATGTGGCACAAGATGCGGATTAAAGGGTTTGCAGATATGAGTCTTGAGATGCTTCAGTCAAGTTTTCAGAGGTCCGCATGGAGTTATGGAGAAGCTGTGATCGATCAAATAAGACCTGTTCAGGGAGATGCTCCGGTATGACAAAGGATTACAAAAGGGTCCGGAGAGATCCGGAAGTGCACTATCTTGTTCTGCGGATTGGACAGAATGTTTGGGATGTTCTTGTAATATGTTACCTCTATTTATTCATGATTGAAAGATCCGGATGATATTCACAGATCAGGACTAATCCGGGATACTCCAAGCTATCCAGACAAGGCGAACCAGAATAATGTAGGTGAAGCATTTATTGCAGACAGATATTAGGGTTCGCGGAGCAATATAAGGGATTTCTCAAAAGTCATTTGCTCATTCTGCACTCAAGAAGAAGCGAATAGTGGAGCTCTGCAACAAGATTCATCAAGCACACCAAGGATCTCCTGCCGAAGTCATTACATAAAGAAATCAATCCAATCACTCCGTGCAAGTCGAAGGCGCATAAGGTATTCTCCGTTTTTCATTACCTCACTGCAAATCTTTGAAGAATGGCTACTCCAAACATAGTTAAGATCTCTGATAGACCTCGCCCCTCATTCAAGAAACATCCCTACAAATCATTGGAGGTAGATCCACTAGGAGCCTTCTCTAGTGTTCCTCACGGAGTTTTACATACTGAAGACATTAGGGTTTACATACATGCAAGCATTGAGGAATTTGGGGAATTCAAATTAAGAGACCTCTATCACAAGCAACTGATAGACAATGCTTTTGAGCTTAAACCAGAGTATAAGGATATCCAGAAGAAACAGTTTGAGCAATTTATTCATTTCCCCTACTTTGAAGAAGATGAATGGGTCCGGTATGTACTGAGCAGGATGCATGACAACTTTCTATGGCTGGATAGACCCTGCAAAATCACAAAAGAGGCAATTAGAGCAGTAACTGGTCTATACTCTTCCGGAGGGATACCTATCCTCAAATCTGTCAAGAACAACATTGTAACTGAGGCCACCGGATCAAAATTTGATAAGAGGGCAATGACCATTGAAGATATTTCGGATCCGGATATCAAATATGCATCCATGATAATAGGATACAAGATCTATCACTCCAGCAGGGAGAATTCTGTATCCGGAACTGCAGTATACACTGCCTATGAAATGCTAAGAAAGAATGTAGAATATGATCTCTGTGAACTACTGCTAAGCCAATTAATGGAAAATATACAGAAAATCAAGAAGGATAAGAAGAATTCCTTTAAGTATGGTACTCTTATTGTATGTCTATTCTTCTACTTCATGAATGAGCTACCCGGAACAAGTGGATGGGTATGGCAGAATGACAAACCTGTTGCAGTCCAGATAAGAGACTATTTGCATGGACTTGGGGATGCAAAAGCAAGAAATACAGCTCTATGGGGGTACTTCAAAAACTTTCAAAGCATGATGCAAGCAAGAGAGAGAATTCCCCAGTCTCTTGTTGAAAAATACAAAGACTCAGTGTGCTTTATGGTTGACACTGATCAGTGCCTAATGGAGGCAGTGGAGCCAAGGACTGTCTGGATCATGCCCATGGGGTATGAAGTGGATAAACAGATAGTGGAGCTGCATGTTCAACACATGCTAAGTCAGCCCAAAGATCCTAAGGCAGAAAGGTTTGGAACCTTTGAGGAGCTGAGTGTAAAAATACATGTAGAACTCAGGGAACCTGAGATTAAAAGAAAGGTGAGAAAAGAAGTAGAGCACATTGCTCAAGGCCTAGGCATCTCAAAGGAGGCACTTGATGCCAGCCGGGAAAAGAGGAGGAAGGCTGAGGAAGAAGAGAAAAGTAAAGAAAGTGCTCCGGTTGAAGCTCCCACCCAGACCAGATCATCAAAGAGATCTGCACCTCCCACAACCAAAAGCTCAAAACCGGAAGTCCAGGCATCCGGTAAGAGATCCAAGACAAAAGCCACAAGGGCTTATGGAAGCCAAAAGGATGAAGAGGAAACAGAGTCAGATGAGGGAGTAAAAGAAATAAAGAAACAGAAGAAGAAAGGATCCGGTAAGCCCTCCACAGGCCAAGACAAGGATGAAATGGCAGAGGTATCTGTTGAAAAGCCCACTCTGTCTCTAGAGAGCATAATCAAGTCGGTCACGGTGGATGGAAACCTTCAACCAATGACTGAATCCTATGATGACTTCAGTGAGGCTGACCAAAAGACTCTGCAGGAAGCCACAGTTAAATATCTGAACATATATAATAAGGCTTTCATTGAGATCATATCTCTTATTCCTAAAAGCCTAGAAAAGGAATTGGAAGTAAGAAAGTACAATGCTCATGCAAAAGATCTTGAGATCCGGGAGCAGATAGCTATTCAGCTATATCCTCAAATTGATCCCAAGATAATGAACATAATCTTCAAGGACTGCAAAGATGAGTTCAGAAGCAAAGCTAGGATGAATCAACTCATGCTTGGTGAGACTGACAAAGTGGCCCAAGAAACAGAAGAGATCCTCCGGAAGGCCTTCAAAAGGTTCAATCTTCCTGTTGTAGAGGACTTAGGTACAGAAACAGCTAAGGACTTGGGACCCTCTGCTCCAGAAGAAGTGGCCCATGAACAAGCTAGCATCTCTCCTCCGGTTTCCCCTACAGTCTCCGGATCCAAAGAAGAAGAGAAATTACAGGAGAAGGAAGCAGTGGTGAAAGACAAAGAGGTTGACAGTTCCAAGACTGCAGAAGAAAAGAAACATCTGTCTCCGGCAAGAGACATTGCACAAACTGTTCAACAATTTTTGAGCAAAGAAACTTTAGAGATTGATGAACCGGAGCTTCTAAAAGGCCCATTCGACTTTGACTCTCTCTCTCCGGTACAAACAATGAAGATAGCTTCATTTGCAAATGCCAAGGCAAATGAAAAACTCCTGAAGTCTCATATGGAAGACTGTGAGTTGATAGAGGCTGCTTCTGGAGTACTTGTAAAGATTATGCCATCAATCCAGATAGATCCGACAGCCTCCACTTCCGGTAATCTAAAAACCTTAGTCAGCAGTGTTGATACACATTTTGATTCTCTAGAAAAATCAGCTGAAGAAAAGGTCCGGAAGGAATTTTTAGATAAAAGATTTTCAGAGGTATTAGAATTAATCTCTAAAGATAGGAAGATTGTGAGCATTGGAATAAAGAGCTTAGAAAATGCTCTTAAGGATGGCGGTGACATCTACAAATTTTGCATATCCTGGCCAAAGGCAACAGCAGCAATTGACAAGAAAATAAAAGAGGAACAGGACAAGCTACAAAGCTTATCTCAAAGTTTTGATCCTCTCTCTTCCTCCATAATAAATCAAGAATGTCAGACTATTGCAGTCTTGAATGAAATAAAGAATCTTGAGAAGGAAAGGAAGAACATCACTAACCGGATGGGAGAACTTAGACGGATTATAATCCCTAAGTTGGAAACTATGCATGAGGCCATCAGTGATGCTCAGACCACCGCCCAAACAAAAGATCCGACAGATCTCAAGCGGGCAGAAGCTTTTGCATTTTTGTTGAGTGGTCACATCTCAATTTTGGATAGAATGAAGCAAAGTTGGGCTACAGAAATGATCCAATTGCAGACATCCTTTGCAGACATTCTTCAGTATATGTGAGTATGTAAATATGCGGCTATGTATAGAAAATTTTTGAAAATTTTGATATGCGGACCCTACCCTTTGCCATTGATGTCAAAGGGGGAGTGAGGAGCAGTGAAAAATGAGGAATCCAATTAAGGGGGAGTTCTGGAAATTGTATATAAAGACAGAGCATCAGCAAAGGGGGAGCATAGTGTAAACACTTAGTCATTTTTCACTAAGTGTTGCCATCAATGCCAAAGGGGGAGATTGTTGGCAAGAGACACTATATGGATTCATGGTTGTTGTCATTGATGGCAACAAAGGTCATCCCACATATCCGCAAGTCATGATGTGTCTCTACCGGAAGTCAGAATAAAGAATGTTGTGGTCCGGTGAACAAGAACAGAGCATGTGGCAAGGTCTGACAGATTGGTCCGGATCTCTCAGAGGAAGTGTCTTGGTGCAGTGCGGATTTGGGGAAGTCAAGAGGACTACCTTGAGTGGTATATTCCAAGGATTTAGCCTCCGGTGATGGACAAGGAAAAAGATATGAATAGTTGAGTACCGGATTCCTGAGAGACAGTGAAAACAAAGGAAGAACTGACTGACAGAGTATCAGACTACTTTCCGGATGTGTTACTGTTGATGATAGAAGTTGTGAAGGCATGAATCATGTTTGGCCGACATGATTAATGATATCTACAAGTATATGCTTGATCCGCATTGCTTGGTGAGGAAGGATTTAGCCGACAGAACAAAAGTTTGTAAGAAACTAGACTGTTCCGGATGCCGACTAGAAAGGTGATGAAATTACTTGTGCGGATATATATAGAGGATGGATTTAGTTGTGAAGTGTGTGAGTGTGTGAAGATATATGCGAATAAGTCCAGAACAGAGCAGAGGTAGCAAAAGGATCCGGTATGTGAAAGATAGCAGAATAAAGAACAGAGGAAAGATGAAGTGCAGCAGATCAGTGTACTGAGCCTAACCGGAACTGAACTCCAGCATATGCAGATGCTTCCAATCAGTTCAAGACTGTGATTCTTATCACTTTGTAGACAGTGTGTCTTCTTGTAGGCAGTGGGCCTCTTGTGAGCAGTGTGCTCGGGCAGTGAGCCCTAATTGGCAAGTGCCATTTTGTAATTTCCTATTCTTCTAACAGAGAATAATTTTGGGTTAATCACCCCGTGGTTTTCTCCCTTAACAGGGTTTCCACATCAAAAATACTGTGTCATGTGTTTCTTATTTCATGATTAATGTTTTTTTGTTTGATTCTATGCTGCATCAATTAAAAGAAAGTTCAATAAGGGAAATAATTAGGATAACTGATTCACCCCCCCCTCTCAGTTATCAACAGTTAGATGGTGAAGAGGTGCTAGGTTGGATTGATGCACTTGACAACTATTTTGAGTAGAGGAGGTAGCAGATGATCAAAAGGTAAAATTTGCTAAAACCAAATTGAAAGGTCCTACCTTAACTTGGTGGAATTATCTACAGGAAGAAAGGTTGAAGAAGGGCAAGAAAAAATCCATTCATGGGACAGAATGGTAGCTAATATCAAGAGCTAATTCCTACTGGGTGATTATGCAATACAAACATTTAGGAAGCTACAAAACCTCGAGCAAAAAGAAATGGATGTCATGGCTTATACTGAGGAGTCTCACAAGTTAAGTATAAGGACAGGTCATATTGAGGATGAGGTGGAAAAAGTAGCAAGGTACATAAATGGGATGAGGTTCTCCATACAAGATGAGTTGAGTCTTAATCCTCCAAGGACAACGGAAGAATGTTTTCAAATGGCAATCAGGGTAGAAGAAAGGTTGAATAGAAGGCAAGAAAAACAAAGCAATGGTAGAGGAAAGAATTTCATAGGTAGAGGCAACTTTGAAGGGAGAGGACAGTCCCAAAAAGCACAAGGAGATCCAAGTGGGAAGCAAGAACAAAGCTCAGAGTCAAGAGGCAATTTCAGAGGTAGAAGACCTAATGGTAGAGGTAGATTTGAAGGACAAGGTAGAGGTTCAAACATCTTTTCAGGTAGATGCTATCAATACAATTAGTTTGGCCATCAAGCTTGGAAATGCCTGGAGAAACAACCCTCAACTTCACATGGAGGTGAAAGGATAACATAGTTAGTACAAGAGGAAGATAGTAAGACTGTCAAAGCTCCATCTCAGCCTATTGTTCTAGAGATAGGTGAAACTCTGATGATGAGAAGGAAACTCATTAAGGTGCCAATAGTCAAAGAGCCTCCACAAAGGAAATCCTTGTTTAGAACCACTTGCAAATCTCAAGGCAAGGTATTTAAGGTTATTGTTGATGGTTCAACTGATAATTTAGTTTCTTTGGAGATGGTAGAAAAGTTGAATATAAAAAGAATCCCACACCCCAATTCCTACAAAGTATCCTAGTTGAATAAGGGTCAACAAGTCTTGGTCAATGAACAAACATGGGTTGAGTTTAACATTGGGGGTACAAAGACAAGATCTTGTGTGACATCATGCCAATGGATGTTTGTCACTTGCTGCTAGGAAGACATTGGTAGTATGACAGAAAAGTTCAATATGATGAGCAAAAAAACATTTATGTGATTGACAAGGATGGGGTATCATTCACCCTTATTCCACTACGAGATGAAGGGGTAGATGAACAAGCTAGGTCTAGTGTAATGTTGGTTGGGGAAAAAGGGTTTTTAAAAACCATGAAAGAAGAAGGAGGTCAAGATTATGCAATTGTAATCAGACCTAAACCTATCATGATAGCAACAACAGTAAAATTTGAGGATGTGCCCAAAGAAATGAAAACTTTGTTGAACAAGTATCAAGACATAGTTGTTGATGAGCTCTATAGTTCTTTGCCACCTATAAGGGATGTGAGCCACCGTATAGACTTTATACCAAGAGCAAACTTACCCAATAAGCCTGCATACAAGATGACTCCTCAACAAAATGATGAGATAAGGAAACAAATACAGGAATGTTGTGTGGTTACACAACACGCCCCATTTTGACTTGGCAAAACAGTGACCCAACTTCTTTTGGCTTGGTTTGTGTTTCTTGCTTTCTGGCGGTTTGGTAAAAATTAGTCAAATGCATCATCACGTTGAGTCAGGATGAGGTAAGTCATTATTATGAGGTCGGTTTGTCAAAATTCACATTTCGTATCTGTGACCTCATATTCTGGAAGAACATTAAATTCCATGCAGGTTTGCCTATTACGTCACCCTGGTATTCACCAGGATGTGAGAGTTATGAATAGTCAAAGTTTTGGTCAAACCTGATATTCGCAAGGGGGGGTTATATTTTATAATCTGAGTCATCTTGTTTAAAGATCATCATCATATTTGAAACATCCCCTGATATATCCTGTGGTTCAAATATCCTGACGTCAACTTTAAATGGTAGTAAGTCTTTCCCGTCAAGCGGTCTTTGATACCGCGAACATCATGTTTTGAAAAGTAACCCGATATTCGTTAATATCATCCTGACGTGAAATATCACCCTTAACAAACATCCTGATGACATCATCTGAATACGATAAACGAAGAAACAAACATCCTGATGACATCATCATCATATTTGCATTTCGACAGGATATTTTGTAAACATGATCATGTTCGCCCAATATGACGATGACGTCATGAAGCATTTCCGATACAAAGAACGAATATCATGATGACGTCATCCTGATATTCAGAAGGGAAGATGAGCAAGCTTGGTTCGTCATCATCATTTTGTTTTGAAACATCACCCGATAAATCAAAATATCCTCCTGATGTGCTAAAATGTAAACAAAGGGTGCATTGTCACCCAAATCTTGTAGCGATAATAATTTCAATGCTAGGGAGGATGATATCGAAACTCAACCCGATATTTGTGAAATATCATCCTGCCCTCATGATATCCCGTCATATGGATATCCTCCGCTCCCTTTGCCGCCATTATCATTAAATGCGCGCAGACATGGTAGGTGATTCCCGCCGACCCCGGAACCCGATGAAATATCTGACGAGATCCTAAGTTTTCGCACGAATGATCAAAGATTGCAATCTAACTTGTCAGAGTGCCCTAAATTTACCCTAACTACGAGGTTAAAAGGTAATTCAACCGCCATTGTTACGTTTACCTACGTTAAAATTGTTTTACAGAGCACCAGCCTCCATATCCGCATAACAGCTACCGTTGCGCAATTCGAGCTCACAGATAGGAGGAAGGAAGTGATCAGCAGTTGAATTAAGAGCATCTTGATGGTATACTGGTATAAAGAAAAAAATCTACATAACCAGGTAAGTGAACTGAAACCCTCATCATGTTGTTGCTAAATGATGTTGTAAGTTCTGGTTATGTATCCATGTAAGTAAGTAATGTGAAATTGATGCAATAGGCATGATATTTGCAATATGTATGCATGCATATCCCTGTTGTGAGAAGAAATGTTGTTAATTGCAGGTACCCATGGCTGAAAAACGCTCAGTCAAGAATCAGGAGGAATTTAGCAGGCCTATGTTCTCTTCCCAGAGAGGGGTCCTATTCAAATATGGGGCAATTACAGATACCCATCAGGGGATTACCAGCCTGGAGGCTTGGTCAGCCAAGCTAAATGATGGACAGGACAAGAGTCCTGTGCTGGACGCAGTGTTTGTATCAGGTATGTGGAACACTGCTGGCTTCCCATACTCCATGGAGCCCCCGGAGCTAGTCATTGAATGCGCCCAGAATTATAACCCTCAGACGAGGCAGGTGGTAAAGCATGGGAGAGTGTATGCAGACCTATCCATCAAAGGTCTCTCCCAGACATTTGGACTGCCAATGGGCAGTAAGGTAAAGAGTGTAGACTTGAAGAAGTCTGAAAGAGAATATGAGGCCAACAAGAAGGCAGCCAGAAAGAACATGTATGCTTGGCGGGCCGAGAACAGCACATATAATGCAGCGGCCAAGCTCCCCGTGCATATGTTCAAGTTTGACTTCAATGAGGAGTATCAGTACGTGATTGCCCTACTGAACAGGGTGACTGGCCAGCCTCATACTGGTGAATTTAGAGATTGGATGTATGGCATAATAATGATGTGCCTATATGCAGACATCAAGCCACTGTGGGGCCAAATAATAAGCGATGCTCTGCATGAGCAGCTGATGAACCTGGGAGGTTCAGATTGTGCATTCTACATGACCTCCTATATTGTTTATTCTTATGCTTATAGAGGCACTTTTGATGCCCTGGTCACAGATGGAAAACTAACGGGCACAAATGCAGCATATATCTGGGATCATCATCCCCAGTTGCAAAGAACCAACTATATCAAGGACTACAAACTGGTCAATGATGCATTTTCTATGCATCTGGTAAGGACCATGGAAGATGACAGAACTAAAAGATTGAGCATGGAGGCTCAAGAGGCAGTATACAGGCATGGGGCATGGTACATACAATTTGCCACCTTTTCCTACATCAGGATAGAAGGTTTTGAAGGACATCCCCTGATGCTGCCAAGATATCCTACTGATGCAGTAGTATTAATGGAATTTATCAGGTAGGGCTCCACCATGATACAGATGTATAAGGATGCCAAGAAGCTGCCACCCATTTTGTTCCCAGTCAGCATCGGCAACTACATGTGCCCTGACTCTAACAATATAAAGAAGGTGATGGTCACCCTGAATAAGATGAATTTACTGCCCTTCCCAGTAACGAGACCATATGATCCTTACGGCCGAATGCAGAAGATCCTAGGAAAGCCTATTCACTAGAGGCACCTAGAGGATTTTTGGGCTGACTGCGAAGATGAGGTAGAAGCCAGGAGGAGGAGGTATCAGAGGTTGACTCTGAACCAGATCAGAACATTTGACTGCATATCCCTCCCTCAGCAGCTGAAGAATGATGACGGCAGGATAATGGCAGATGAATATGAGCAGAAGAAGATTTATAATGATACCATATCTGCACCTGACCTCACCATGCAGGAGGATATGTCCTTGGATCCATTCTTTGCCAGAACCCTACACTTGACCCAAGCTTGGGTAGATGCACAGGTAGAGGCATTGAAGAAGAAGGGTGTTGCCATCATGGTGGACAACAAGAAGAAGGGGCAGGACATCCCTGCAAATGAATATGATGACTTCCTGCTGGAGAAGAGGAAGACTAAGGGAGAGAGGACCCCTCCACCACAGCAGCCTAGCAAAAGGGCCCCAAAGGGCAAGAAGGTGGAAAAAGGACCCAAAGGGGTCATAATTGACAGGGCAGTATTTACAGCGGAGGAGGCAGCCAAATCAGGATCAGAATCGGATTCTCCTCCAAAGTCCAAGAAAACCAAGACAGCAGAGGCTGGAATCACAGAGACCCAAGAGGTGGGTCAGTCATCCAAACAACCAGGCAAAGCTATCCTCATGGAAGAGGAGCCTGAAGAAGAGGAGGAAGCTCCACTAATAATAAGAAGAAAGAGGAGAGCTCTGCAGGTGTTGGTTCCCACCACACCTAAGAAACCAAGAACCTCCATGAGAGGTGAGATAAGTCAACCTCCTACACAATTACAAGGGGCAGGTAGTGAAGTGTAGAAGGAACTTTAGCATAACGTTCCACTTCCTACCATTGTCAAGTTCAAAACTAAACTTGCTGAAGAGCAACAAAAGGAAGCATCTCAGACACAAGCGAAAGGGCATGTCTCGCTAGAGGAGACAATAAACTTGTTTGATGATGAGGTGGTGCAGGATGTAGCTGCACAAGAAATGGAAACACTGGCTACTGGCATCAGTGTGACTCCTCACAAGCCTCCATCTGTCCAATCAGTGCTTGAGGAGATGAAACAAGCAGAAGCGGAGCGAGAAAAGAGCCCGGAACCAGAGAAGAGCCTGGAGCAGATAGCTCAGGACATAGGGCTGGATACACTGATTGCTGAGGTGACAAGTCCTGTAGTGGTAGACTTGGCAGAGAAACAAGATGCAAGTCCTGAGAAGCCAGCAGGATCACCTGATAAGGGCCACCTAACAGAGGAGATAGAGATGGCAGAAGCAGAAGGCCATGCTCTTGAATCAAGCCAACAAAGCCCATAGGATACATCAGCAGGACCTACTATAGTATAGGTCCAAGAAATAAAGGCCGATGAGAAGAAGGAAGAAATAGAGGATCCAGCTGCTAAGGCATAGGAGGTGGATAGTGCAGGCATAGAACAAATAGCAGCTGCAGAACAGATGCCATCACCTCGGGCAGATCCTATGATACTAGATATGGTGGACATGCCACCAGAAATAGAGAAACAAAAGGAGGATGATCAACCTCCACAAGGGGAAGAACTGGGGACAGGTGAAGAAATGATGGAGAAAGATCATGATCCGCATACAGGTACACCGCAGGGTTCCCCACACAAAGAAGATGCTCCCCCAGAAAAGGAAGTTCCTCAACAGGAGGAGGCACCACAGGATCAGCAGCAAGGCGAGCATCAAGAGGGAGAAAAAGAAAAATCACCATCTCCACAACGCTTGTTGGTGGAAACGGGAGATAGGGGTGAACAGCATCATGATGCTAAAAAGCATGATCAGGTGCCTCCATGGTTATAAAAGGAGGTAAATGTTGAGGAGGAACTTGAAATCCAAGAGTTCAACGTCTCCACCCTGTTCTCTGCGGATATAATGAAGCCTAAGAGAAAGGCCAAGATGACATCGGCCATCAAGAGAGATCCAGCGACAGGGAGAAGGACCGCACAAATTGTTGTACCTACGGTAGAGAAGGAGAAAGGCAAAATCACTGTGGATGAATTCCAGATAAGCACAGTTGATTTGGGTTTTGCCAACGAAGAATAGGAAGGTCAAGAAGGTAAGGACATCATAGACTCTCTAATTCAGAAAGTGAAAAGAGAGAAAGAGAAGAATAAGCAACATAAAGAGCACATTGCTCAGTTGCATGCATACATTAAAGGCTTGACCAATCTTGAGGATACTACAAGTGAAGTTGCAGTCCCATTGACTGCCATTTCTCAAGAGGAGATAAATAAACTGGACCTCATGAAACATTAGGCTTCCGTAATAAGGAAATGGATGTCATCCACATTGGATGATGCTATTGAAATAATGAAGGGTTCTTTGAAAAGATGGAGCATATTAAGTGACTCCAAAACCAAGGTGGACATATTGTAGATGCAGACTGGGAAAAGGTCTTATAAACTGGAGAAAGTCCTCAGCCTGTTGGGAGAAATAAGGAAGATAAACCCACAATTGCTTATCAGTAAGCAGGTATTGAATAATAATACTGCATTGTTAGTGGATATCTGGTACAAAGATGTACAGTTTGAATGCGGAGTCCTCAAAAGATGCAATAATAAGCTGAGGGAGATCAGCATGAGGCTACGTGATTTAATGGGCATTGAGGCAGACATGCTAGAAACATTAGAGGGCAAAGTGGAAGGGAAGATAGAGAATCAAGATGAAGATTCTGCCCTTAAGGCTCTACGCAGTAACTTCCAGATGGAAGATGATGGTCCACTCATCCACTTGACAGAAGAGATTATAAATAAGGTGATGAGGATCAAGGTCAAGATGGAGACCTATAGTGAGACATTGCAGGACAGAGAAAATAAGCTGGATAACAGCAAGGATAAGTATGAGGCACACAAGCACGCCATTATCAAGGCAAAGACTCAAGATGGCGGAGGAATAGATCAGGTTGTGCAGTCATACGAATAGATCCAGAGCAGCATGCAACCCCATATGCAGCAGCATCATCATCAGGATAGCGAAAGTTCAGAAAGTGATGCACATGATGATGATCTGCATGAATCAGCTGAAGAGCATGATGGAGATACATCATGAGGGGATATTTGCATAAGTAATATAGATAGTTGCCAGCTGGCAACTTGTGCTATTTTATAAAATTGACAAGTCATGAAATGATGACCGTTGATTTGTATTGACATATCAGATCCGTAGATCTCTTGTAACGGATTCCTCACGTTATTCTATAAAAGGTGGTGGAATGCCTTGTTTTATTCATTCGAAACTTAATTGAAATTTGTTTGCTGAAATATTCAGGGCTCATTTCAAAGCTGCTGTATATGTACATGTCTTTTGCATACTTAATGAAAGAGAAGAGTATTTGATTACAAATCTTCGTAAATCTTGAGTAATCTGTGTTTGAATTCTGGATATGTGCTTTGATTAGCTGCGTCCCTTGGAGTGCTCATCATGTTGCGTGTATTATTTTCATTCATTATCCTCTGAAGTTTGCATCAACTGTGTCTAGCTGTGGAATGTCTTGGTGAACATATGGTTTGATTTCTTCTCCTCATGATAGTATCAAGCATGTATGTGGATCAAAAGCTAAAAGTTCAACTTAATTAGAAGTATTTCTTTTTCAATTTCAGAACATCTCACCATCACAATTGCAAATAATTGATAATCTTAAGCAAATAACGCAAATATGCAGACATCTCGTAGGTAATTGCAAATATTTAGCATATTTGAATAAAAAAAGCATGCACAATTGAAAATATCATGCAAAGATCGAGGTATTCCTACATCTTTTCATCAAATAACTGCATAATTTGACTTCGCTGTAAAGAATTTCTGTAGGAATGTCATGATGATGGCACAATTTCACGTAAGGCCCCAAAATGGAAACATCATTTCACATTAACTACTGAGTAACGTCAGTCGATTAAGACCTAATCACCAGAGACTTGGGATCATGAATTCTTCGAATTCACTGTATCTTTCAAGATGAATAAAGGTTAATGTGTACTTTTATTCTATGTTTGTTTATGACTAACATCATGACCAACAAGGAATTGCTAGATAAGGGTCTCATAAGAGAAAGTTTAAGTCCATGTGATGTCCCTATTGTCTTGGCACCTAAAAAAGGTGGAGATTGGAGATTGTGCACCGATTCAAGGGAAATCAACAAAATAACTATAAGGAATAGGTTTCCAATACCTAGAATGGAGAATTTGATGGAGTGTTTAGGAGGAGATTGTTATTTTTCAAAGATTGACCTTAAAGTGGCTATCATCAGATTAGGATAAGAGAAGGGGATGAGTGGAAAACTGCCTTTAAAACCAATGAGGGGTTATATGAGTGGCTTGTCATGCCTTTTGGGCTTTCGAATGCCCCAAGTACCTTTATGAGACTCATGAGTGAAGTCTTGAAACCCTTGATAGGCAAATTTGTAGTTGTCTACTTGGATGACATCCTTGTTTTCAGCAAGACCAAAGAGGAGCACTTGCAGCATTTGGACATGGTGTTGAAGAAACTAAATGAAGAGAAGTTGATGATCAATATAAAGAAATGTGAATTCATGAAGGAGGAGTTAGTTTACCTTGGTTTTGTGATCTCTAAAGGTTCATTGAAGATGGATCCCACCAAAGTAGAAGCAATTCTCAGTTGGCCAACTCCTACATTAGTAAGTGAGGTAAAAAGTTTTCATGGCTTAGCTACTTTTTATAGAAAATTTATAAAGAATTTTAGTCATATCTGCTCTCCAATTATTGACACCATTAACGGGGATAAAAGGAAGAGGTTTCAATGGACTGATGAGGCAGAGAGAAGCTTCCAATATCTGAAAAAAAGTGTGGCACAATAATCCATCCTAGCATTGCCTGATTTCAACAAGATCTTCACTATAGAATGTGATGCAAGCGGGTATGCAATTGGGGCTATTTTGAGCCAAGAAAGCAGACTTGTTCCTTTCTTTAGTGAGAAGCTTAATGAAGCAAAAAGAAAATATTCTTCTTATGACTTGGAGCTATATGCAATGGTGTAGTCCCTAAAGAAGTGGAGACACTATCTTTTACCTAAGAAGTTCATTGTTTTCACTGACAACCATGCTTTACAATTCCCTAATAGTTAAGACAAGATGAGCCATAGACATATGAAGTGGGTGGAGTACCTACAAAGTTATACCTTCACAATCAAACACAAAAAGGGGCAGTCAAACAAGGTAGCAAATACCTTAAGCAGAAGGTCAATGTTGGTGCAAGAAATTCAACTCCAAAGTGTGGGAATATATGCCTTGAAAGGTATGTATGAAGAAGATGATGACTTCAAAGAGGTATATGTTGTTTGTGATCAGTTTAAGGGTGCTTTTCATGATGAATATTTTGATTTTCTGTTGCAAGATGGATTATTGTTCAAAGGTGCTCGGTTATGTATTCCCAAGTGTTCCATGAGAACTAACCTCATAAAAGAGAAACATTGTGGCAGCTTAGGAGGTCATTTTGGGGTAGATAAAACATTGGAGCAAGTAAGGAGATATTACTTTTGGCCAAAAATGTAAAGTGATATCAGAAAATTTGTGGAAAGTTGTGTAGTTTGCCAAAAAAACAAAGGGTTCAAGCACTAATGCAGGCCTCTATCAGCCTTTGCCAATTCCTAACAGGCCATGGGAATCCATTAGCATGGATTTTGTTTTGGGTTTGCCTAAAACTCAAAGGGTATTTGACAATGTGTTTGTTGTTGATAGATTTAGCAAAATGGCTCATTTCATACCATGTAAATCTACAAATGATGCTTCATCTATTGTTGGGTTATTTTTCAAGGAAGTAGTGATAATTCATGGATTACCATTGACCATTGTGTCTGACAAGGATAGCAAGTTTGTAGGTCACTTTTGGAGGACTCTTTGGAATAAATTGGGAACCAATTTGACATTTAGCTCTACCTATCACCCACAAATAGATGGGCAGACTGAAGTGGTTAATAGATCACTTGGAAACCTTCTAAGATGCCTCACAAAGGAGCATGGACAGCAATGGGATCTAATCCTTCCACATGTTGAATATGCCTATAATGATTATGTTAATAGAAGCATTGGGAAAAGCCCATTTGAAGTGGTTTATGGACTAAAACCTAGAGTTGTGTTTGAGCTTAGGGATCTAAGTGGAATGGAGAAAAGGAGTGATGAATGAAAGGAGTGATGAATGAGGGGTATTTGCAATTGCAATGAAGGACATACATCAAAAGTTAGAGAAAATCTTCAAAAAAGTGTTGAAAAATACAAACACCATGCAGATTTGAAGAAAAGAGATGTTCAGTTCAAAGTGGGAGACTTGGTATTGGTTCATTTGAAGAAAGAAAGGCTACCAAAGGGGAAGTATAAAAAGTTGCAGATGAAAAAGATTAGGCCATGTAGGGTGGTCCACAAATTTGGAAACAATGCTTATGAGATAGAACTCCCTCCTAGAGTGGCTGTCTCTCTAATCTTTAATGTTCCTGATCTATATCCTTTCAAGGGATCTATGATTGTAGGTACAAGGACTAATCCAGATGTTTTTGATGAAGATTGGATCAAGGATTTACGACCTACTGAGCCATTAAATCTTGAATGCATTGTGGACACAAGGGAAGCCAAGAGAACAAGACACAATATCTACCATGAGTACCTAGTGAAGTGGCAAGGTCTACCAATGGAGGATGCCACCTGGATGATAGAAGATGATATCAAGATGCATGGCACAATAGTTCAAGAGCTGATCTCAAGTGGAACTTGAGATTCTTTTCTCCTCAGGTGTACGGTGCAGGGCCACCTAGGTATATATTGTAAATAGGGGTCAAATGTTGAGTTTTGTATTGTTAAGTCTAATTTTTGTGTAATAAGGTCTATTTAGACCATGTCAAATGTTTTAATCTCATGGGGTCAATTTAGGAAAATTAAAAAGCTACAAAAGTGGCATTTTTGGTGTTTTTAGGGAAGTTGAAGAGTTAAAAACTTGAAGGGTCGATGGAAACTATTAGTTTCTACAACAAAACATGTAAATATGTCTAAAAAGGTTTGAAGCTATGCTCTGGAGACATTTTGGAGGAAAATTAATAAAGATATATTGTTGTTTCTAAATTTTTTCATTGTTTTTTGTTGTTTCAGGATGTGGTACGACTCAGTATAGTACATTCATGATCTAAAACCACGTGCATGTTATGGAGTTGTGACCTAGCTTTCATCTGAGCCTAGTTTGGTTGATTTTTATTAGGTTTGGAGAAAGTTAGAGCTTAGTTTGTAAAAACTACCTGTAAAACCTAGGTAGTTACGGTTTGAGGGGAAAAAATAGAATTTTGAGCCATTCCACTAGTGGAAAATTATGAAAATCAATGGAGTGGAAGTATTTAAGCAATTTTTTGTGTCTCTAGTGTTTGCAGGAGTAGGGGATGGTGATAAGGCAGGTTTTCAAGCAGCCCTAGCGTAATATCTCATTGTATTAGGCTTATTTGAGTAGGTTGAGATAGGGTTTTGAAGAAGGGTGATCTGGGTATTGTCCCAATTCATAAAATTTGTAGATTTAGACCCCATGCAATGTGTAGAGTGTCCTAGAATAGGGTTTTGTATTGTGGGTTTTGATTTTCTCATACTTGCTTTGTAAAACAGGCCTAATTTGGCCTAGTTACAGCATGATAGTGAATTATTGAAGGTATTGCTCCAAAACAACCACATCCCAAATCTTGATATGTTGTCAAACAGCCAAAAGGGTATCTATAATGATGTTTAGTTTCTAGGTTTGAAGTGTTGTTGGAAATTTATGGTAGTAAAATCTTGTTTGGAGGGCTACAAGGAGGATGGAGCAGTTGTGAAGGAACACCAATTGTTTGCTTGGTTCAAGACTCCAAAAGTGAATAGGTTGAGTTGTTTAAGTGTTCTATCTTGCTCTACATCACTCTAAAAGCTTCCAAATCTAGCTTTCTGCAGTTGGTGTCCAAGGCATGCCCATACTTACTCCATATCCTACCAGGGGTGGAAAACATTGGCACTTTAAACTCATCATCATGTTGTTTTTATCTTTTATGAATTTTGTCCTACATGAAGCAAATATTTTAAATTAGTTCCTACATTTAGAAGTTAGGGCATGTAAATTAATCCAAGCTCTGTAGAGTAATTCAAGATTGTTTATAACAAGATGGAACCTTGAATTTACCTTAGGTAATTGACACTAGTGCTTTGGTAATGAAATAATTAATGTAACCATCAAGGAAGAGGGGTTTTGTCATATACGTACCTAACAAACAAGATATCACATTGATTACATTGTGTAGAGAATGTCTTCTCACTATCGTTCTTTCCATTTGCTTACTTTCCTGATTCATCTTAATCTCTGCAAATTCTCTTTCTCAAGTAATTTTCTGCAACTATGCTCTTTCAATTCTCTTAAAATGATTTTGTGATTTACAAATGTGTTGAAATTTATTTTTAATCTTCATGAAATTCACTAAGTGTGGAGTGCATTGATTATTCACTAGAGTTTAGTGAGCAATTATTATTTGAGCGCGGGTAAAGATGACAGATAACAAATGTAACGTCAGAAAATGTCCCCTTGGGGGCTTTTCCCTCATAAGGTTTAGCTCTCCAGTCTTTAGTGTGCATTTAGGACATTTTACATCATATTTTAACACCCTAATGAGAAAACCCCTAAGTGTCTTGACAATGGGACCTAGGAGCCCAAAATAGGGGGAGGACTTGGGCGCCCATGCCCTAGTTGTCATGCCCACATTTCCCATGCGGTCACGACATGCAACACACGTGTCATATCCACATTTGTCATGTGGTCATGACATGAAATATCAAAAAACTTTTCCACATGTCCCTAGAAACCCCCTCGCACGCGTTAGTGTGCTCAGTGGCAATATGCATAAGGCGTAAACATGTCAATCAATCTCAGGGAAGAGCATTTACATACACAATCCCCTGCATGATGATAGCTGATTAGGGGGTTATGAGATGTGAGGAGCGTCTCTACTAGGGTTAGGGTCGAATGGACCCGAACCCTAAGTTTCCTAAGTGAGTGACATGACCCCGATAGGAGTCAAGATCTAACCCTAATTCTAGAGCACAAAAAAATATTAATTTTTGCCATCGTTTAAAACTAATAATTGCACGGTAAAAATAAATGTTATCTAGTGTTAAGAAATCTCGGTTAAATTAATTGCCCTAAGTCTCAGAAAATTTTGGCAGCATAATGCGTTTTTAGCATTTGGATTATTTATTTTAAAAATGTCTCTTTCAAACACAATTATGAGAAAAATTTAATTAAAAGATTAAAATAAGATTCCCCTAAATATCATTATAAAAATTACCCCTTGATGAAACTAAAATCAAATAAATAAAATTATTAAATCATAAATCCTCGAAATAAGGCCCACTAATAAAATAATTCCAACAATTAAAATTAATAGATGATAAGGTAAAATTCTCCAAGAATTAATTAAATCCACTATACCCCAACTCAACAAAATTTATCAACAAATATAATATTACAAAACGGGATTTCCCAACCTAATTTTTAATAAATCCCTCTAGGAAAATATAAAGGTTAGTATTAAAATAATTAAATCCCATCCACTAAAATATCCCAAGGGGATAAAATTAAACCCTTTTATTAAAAAGTCCCTTAGAGTAGGAAATCAAATAAAAGTCAAAACTTAAAAGAGAGATGAGAGGGAAAATAGGTTCACGTGCAAATGAGAAGAGAAATAAAATAAATTCCCTATTTCTAATTTCCCACTCAACACAACCCTAAAACCCTTACCCATTATTTTATTAATTTCCTTTTGGAAAAGCCCTAACCCTATCTATTCTTTTCCTCTCACTCTTCTCTAACATTTTCTTGCCTCCATTTTGTTTTCTCTTATTCTTCTTTCTTGCAAGTTGGATTTCCCTTACAATGGCTGCCATGGATTTGCACAGAGCTATATTCAATGAATATACAGTAGGGTTTCTTTTTTTTGTTTTGTTGTTTTTACTATATATATATATATACAGATACTATATGTATAGGGGCATTAAACAAATATAACTTGCAGATTCCAAATGATGAACAAGAATATTACAAGGGTCGAATGGCAGTTTGGAAACAGAGGATCGATGGCACATACGGGGAAGGCAGTGCCACTGCCAAAACAAAATTTCCCAAGATTTTTTTTTGTTTGAATAAACTTTGAAATGTGGGGGGGCGGTCCACCCACCCACCCCCTACCGTATGGTGGGAGGTGGGTGGTGGGATCGATCCCCCCCACCCCCTATGAATTCTAAACAAGGCTGGGGCAGCGGCATGGCTGCCAGCTCCCTGGCAAATTTCTTTTTGTTTAAAGTTTGTTCTAAAAAACTAAACCTTCCTGGGGTTCGGCGGCAGCTCCAACTATTCAGTGAATAAAATAAATTTAATTCCAATTTACTGTTACCCCATTTCTATCAGGTTTAAAAAATAGGTTTATTTAGTATTAAATGTATAAGTATATATATGTGTTTGTACACACACACACAGAGTAGTATATACCTTGTCTTTGCCCAAAAAAAATAGTGAGGTAAGATGTATTTAAAAACAGAAATATATATATATATATATATATTATAACATATATATATACACACCCAATCACTTAAAGGAAGAATATAACCAGATTTGTAACTTATAATAAAGCAATAGTATATACTTTTTTTTTGAAAAATAGATAAAACGGAAATGTTATTTCTTCTTTCCCTTTTTTTTTGACAGAATTAATAAGGCAGAATAACATATCTTTTTTTTAACACAACTTTTCCTCTACTACTATCTTTTAAAAGCAAGTAAAAAAAAGAATGACAGTCATATATACATATTTTTTTTAAAGGAAACAGTAAGTATTTTGAGGAGAACATTTTTACAATGAATCACAAAAATAAATTTTGTCCAAACTTTCTATCATAACATTTTCACCACAATATTCTAAATGGAAATGGCATTTGACATATGCAGCAAGAAAGATCTTTTTATATTAGCAATTATTTTAAACAAAAATTAACAAGTACATAGGGCAGCAAGAAATATTTTAAATCACAACAATAATAAATGCATTGCAATGGCAGATTTAATTGCATTCATAGGAATAGTTTACATTTCTTCATTTCAACATGAGAATACAATTTGACAACAAATACATTAAGGCCTCCAAGGCCATGACTCTCAAACAGCCAACCAAATAAAGCAATAAGACTAAAATAAACTTTTCTCCAAAGCTCTGAGAATCCAAAATGACCTGCAATGACAATAAACACAAATGGAGGAAAGCCAAGCCACACAAATCACCCTCCTCCCTACCATAGACCCGTTAGTGGGTCACCCCTGAGCTGGGGAGGTAGATCACACACGGGATTCTTTTCACACCACAACAAAGAAATCACAAACCACACAAATTCACCCAAGAATTTTGCACAATACAAAACTCATTAAAATGAGTTTGGAGGGGTAGGGGAGTGGACCCCTCAACTCAAGAAGTCACTCCAAAACTCAATATTCATAATATCACAAGGCCTCAAGCCAAAATAATATCTCCATAAAACTCAAAATCACCATGGCACTCTTGCCAACCAAAATACTCCCAAGCACCATAGAATGCCCTCAAGGCTATAAGTAGAACAACACCAGGAGGTGACCTCGAGGAGGTTCACTCTCCCCCACCACTTACAAGTTGAGCATTTTCTCCAAGTGGAGAGGCTCTTACCAATACCCAAACCCACACAAAAAGAAAATAACACCTAACATAAATTTCCAATCACATAAACAAAAATGCAAACATGCATAAGGAATGGCTACTATCATAGGGCTTACCTTAAGAGCTCAACAATGGATGCACTTTGAAGAAGAGCCCACAAGATTTCTCCAAGTCTCCAAGCCTCCAAGATTTCTCCAACTCTTCCCAAAACCTCCAAAGATGGGAAAATTTCCAAAAAGTAAGAACCCCCAACTCCTCTCCAAGAGAAGATAAAATAGGCCTTCAAATTTGGCCCTGAGGAATGAGAAGGTGACACTTGTCACCTTCTCCTTCCTCATCCCATGCCACTTGCAAGGGAGAAGGAGTGTGAGTGTGACAAGTGTCACCCTCTAATCCATTCAAACCCTCACCTTATCAACTTGTGCTTTCACACATGTGTGAGAATCCAAGTGGAGAGGTGGCGACTCTCCTCATGGCTCCATGAGGATAAGGGATGACACATGTCATCCACTTATCCTCCAAGAGAGCCCTCTCCCTCCAAGATGCTCTCACATGTGTATGAGAGTCTTAGAGGGAGATCCCACACACTTGGAAGTCTTGAAGACCCCCCAAGTCTTCATGGTGGATGAATCTCCAAGCCTTGGGAAGGGAGATGGGCCTTTTCCAAGGCATGACTCATCTCCCACCCTTAGCCATTTTAAAAATTCGTCACTTTTTCTAAACCCAAGTTTAGAGTGACTAGATGTGAGTTACCCTAGGGTTTAGTAAGTCCAAATGGACCCTAGACCCTAGGGTTACCACCTAGGGTAAGTTTGGAACTCTAATAAACACATAAGGAGGTGTAAAATCATATTAAATGGCCCATAAATAAAAGAACATCAAATGGTGTGAAATAAAACATAATTTTTACAACACATAATTTAAATCAAATAAAAGGGGTGCACTAGGCCAATTAATTAAAAATCAAGCATTTGCAAAAACATCATTTGATCAAACATGATCCTCATCCCTCTTGAGAATGGATCGGCTTAATAAGGAATTACATAAGTGTGAGATCTGCCTCCGATTTTTCATGGCCTAGAAAATCACCTGCACACTCGATCAAACAGTTAAACCAACATAGATATATCATAGCCAAAGCAATAGAAATTAAAATCATGTCATCGCATAATTCATACACAATATTAACAACTCACAACATAATTAGGATTCACAATTGCATTTTGTATCTAATATCTCAGAATCATAATCAATAACAAATCCATAAAATGAGCTCATAATCATCTTCAATAATAATCATCAAATGTATCTCACATGTCTAGTATCATAAGAGCATCAAAATGGAATCTAATCAAATCACCACATAACTAATCAAAACTAATCCAAATTAGGAGATATAGTCTAAATCTGCATAATAGAAATCATGTCTCTAAATGTCTGATAATGTTACCAACTATAATGTAAAATGATCAAAATAGGGAAGTGAAATAGATCAGCCTCACATCCTCCCCCTTAAGACTAAACTTCCTCCTGGAAGTCATCAAAAAGGTGAGGATAGAGTGCCCTCAAATTAGTTGCATCCTCCCAAGTCATCGTGACTTCATCATAACGATCCCACTGGACCCTAACCTAGTCCAGCTCTTGACCTCGAAGGCCCAGAGTCTGACGAGCCAATATGTGAATTGGCTCAAAAGCCAACTACCCATCTGCCTCTACCTATAGAGCACTCTAGTCCAATACATGAGATAAATCAGATATCTATCACCGTAATATAGATACATGAAAAACATCATGGATGTGTGATAGGCTAGGTGGCAATGCTAGACTGTAGGCTATAGGTCCTATCTGCTCCAAGATCTCAAAAGGTCCTACAAACCGTGGTGTGAGCTTAGAGCCCTTTCCATAATGGATTGGACTCTTGTGTGGCTGCACTCTAAGGAATACTCTGTCACTAATTGAGAAGCTCCGATCTAGTCTCTTAGCATTGGCATACTTCTTCTATCTATCATGTGCCTCCTGAAGTCTTTGCCTATTCAGTGTGACCTACTACTCCATATCCTGAACCAACTCTAGACCAATGGCAACTTTGTCCTCTATCTGATCCCAAATCAATGGTGTCCTGCAAGATCTGTCGTACAAAGCTTGATAAGGAGGCATACCCAACGAGCTGTGATGCCCATTATTGTAGGTAAACTCAACCAGATACAGATACACCTCCCATCTAGACTAATGGTCCATAACATACATACAGAGCATGTCCTCCAACACCTGATTCACCCTCTCTGTCTGTCCATCTATCTCAGGTAATAAGCGGAGCTAAAGTTGAGCTGTGTGCCCAATGCCTGCTGCAAAGCCCTCCAAAAGGCTAAAGTGAACACTGAATCCCTATTAGAAATGATGTGGTGAGGTACCCCATGCAATCTCACAATATCATCCAAGAATACTCTCGCCACTGTTGGTGCATTATATGTTGTGCGTACAGGTGAGAAATGTGCTACCTTGGTCAACTTGTCAACAGTCACCATGATGGCGTCATGGCGGTGAGAAGATATAGGAAGACCAATAATGAAATCCATAGAAATGGTGTCCCATTTCCACTCAAGTATCTTTTGAGTGTATAAAAGACTCGTTGGATGCTAATGCTCGACCTTGACCCTCTGGCACTCAAGGCATCGAGCAACAAACACTACAATATCTCGTCTCATACCCGCCCAATGGTACAACTGTCGTAGGTCAGCATGCATCTTCTTCACCCCTGGGTGTACTGCATAAGGTGCTCTATGAGCCTCTGATAACACTATAGTACATAGGTCACCTGCACGGGGTACATAGATGCACTGTTAATGACAAAGTAACCCATCTGCCTCAAGGGAGTATCCTGGAAACTTGCCCACAAGGGCCCTCTGTGATTGGATCTCCTGTTGCACCTCAAGAAACCACTCATCCTCAGGCAGATACTGAATAATGCATCCCCTCAAGTCCACACTCAGAGTCAAGGTCAGGATCTTGTGGCGCCTCTGACTCAATGCGTTAGCAACCACATTCTCCTTCCCTTTGATGTAGTGGACATCAAAGTCATACTCACAAAGAAACTCCATCCAACGCTGCTGTCGAGCATTCAGATTTGGCTGCGTGAATATGTACTGAAGGCTGTGATGATCTGAATGAAGCTCAAAGCGATGACCAAATAAGAAATGTCTCCAACAAACTAGAGCATGAACCACTGCTGTAAGCTCTAAATCATGAGTGGGGTAGTTCAACTCATGGGTCTTGAGCTTTCGCGACTCATACATAATCGCTCTACCACCTTACATAACTACGGCTCCCAAACCCTCAAGTGATGCATCAGTGCAAACCATAAAATTCATTGTTGGATCAGGAACTGCTAAAATGGGAGCATTGGTAAGATGTTCCTTGAGGATCCCGAAGGCCCTCTTGCACTACTCAATCCAAGTAAAACTCTTCCCTTTTTGCCTAAGGGAAGTGATGGGGTACGCTATCCTAGAGAAACACTCAACAAATATACGGTAATAACCAGCTAACCCCATGAAACTCCTGACCTCTGTAACACTAGTGGGTGCTGGCCAATCTCGGATAGCCCTAATCTTCGATGGATCTATGGAGATACCATTGCCAGATAGGATGTGCCCCAAATACTGTACCTCTGTCCTAAAAAATGCACACTTCACTAGTTACCATAAAGATTCTACTCTCTCAAACACTGCAAAACTTGACACAGGTACTCCTCATGCTCCTCCTCGGTCTGTGAATAGATCAATATATCAAGGAAAATAATCACGAACCAATCCAAATAGGTACAGAACACCCCATTCATGAGACTAATGAATACTATAGGGGCGTTCATCAAGTTGAAGGGTACCATAGTGAATTCATAGTGGCCATATTGAGTCCGGAAGGTAGTCTTATGGATGTCCGCCTCTGTGATGCACAACTGGTGATAACTGGACTTCAGGTCTATCTTAGAGAACACCTTGGCTCCCTGCATCTGATCGAAGAGATCATCAATCTTGGGCAGAGGGTAACGGTTCTTCACCGTCACCTTATTTAACTACCTATAATCCATGCACAAATGAAGAGACCCATCCTTCTTCTTCACAAAGATGACCAAAGCACCCCAAGGTGAAACACTTGGTTGGATGTGCCCCTTCTCGAGCAAGTCCTCAAGCTGCAACTTGAGCTCTGTGATCTCATGAGTGGTCATCCTGTAGGGTGCACGAGACACTAGCTCGGCACCTGGCACTAGATCAATATGAAAGTCTACCTCTCAATGGGGTGGCATCCCAGGTAACTCTGGTGGAAACACATCGATAAACTTTCTCAAGATGGGATGGTCATCTAATGATGCCTCAAGCTCATCCTCTAATTTATCACTAACAGTGATAGTGAACATCTGGCATCCCTTCCACATGCAGCACTTAAGCTCCTGAGTAGATATCATACGAACTATTGTGGGCTTCTAAATGCCCACTATCTCAACTAACGTACCATGATCATCTAAGTAGCTAATCACCTTTCGGCAACAATCTAGCTTGGCTCTATGAGCCGCAAGCCAGTCCATGCCCAAAACCACACCATAGGATCTTAAAGGCATAACCCTAAGGTCACATAATGTAGTAAAGGGTCCCAAAGATATCTTATAGTCATGGACTAGGGCATCTATTGCCATCTTGGCCCCTATGGCCAACTCAACCTCCCACTTATCGCCTTGCCTAGAGGCCACCAGCCTACAACGCTCCACTAACGATGGAGATATGAATGAATCAGTAGCGCCAAAGTCAAATAAAATAGAAATGGGCCTCGAGCCTATACCTATCCAGACTAAGTCCTACCTGACTGCTATTGTCTAGATCAACCTATGGACCCCTGTGAACCCCTATGAGACTGTTGTGATCTCGTGGGTCCCACAGGTGGTCCCTGCTGCCTCTGATCTCTGCGTGGGCCCTGCTATTGTCAACCCCAATTATGACCCCCATGTGCCCTCTGTTGTGGCCTAGATCTTTGCTAGAACTGTGGCTACTACTACTATGGAGGCCTAGGAGGTAAAGATGTGAAACTAAACCCTCCTCTCTGAGGTGGTTGTGGTGGTGATCTACGATAACTCTGCTGATGTTGTTGCTGCCCACGATCCTGAAACTAAGGGCGTGAACTCTACCCTCGTTCCTATATCTCCTCAGCTATGTATGCCTTCTCAGCAGCATCACTCAATGTCTGGGGGTTTGCCATGCACACAAGTCCTGCTATCCCATGGTTCAACCCTCTAATAAACTTATGAACTAGGAGTTTCTCATCATGGGGATATTCTGCATAATGTGAAAACTCAGTGAACCTACCCTCATACTGTGCTACGATAAGCCCTCTCTGTTGTAGATCGTAGAACTCATCTATACGACACTGCTTGTAGTGATCTGACAGGTATCATGCATTAAAGCACTCAATGAATGTATCCCATGAAAGTGTGTCCAATGATAAGCGGCGCTTGCACTCCTCAGTGCGCCACCAAGTCACTGTTGTGTCTCACAATAGGTGGACCATCACGCGTGCCTTCATGTTGCCCTCATAAAGACACAACGCGAAGCACCTGTCTAAGTTGATGAGCCAAGCCTTAGCTTCGGTTCCCTCTGTGGTCCTAGCGAATGTAGGTGGATTCAACCTCAACAAATCCCTGACAAGGTCTCCTCGATCTCTATGCCCTCAGATGGGCTCATCCACACCAAAATCATAAGGCCTGTGAAAAATCTGCTCCATTCTCACTACCTCCTCAAGCCTAGCATGATGTGGAGGGCTCTTGATATGGGTTTTGTATGCCAATCCAACCTCCTCCACCATCGTATCAGGTACCTCAACATAAGGCTCCACACATGGTACCTCTCACAGCTTGATGTGGGGCTCCACACGTGACTCTGCTCATGGCTCCACACGTGGCTCCTCTCGCGGATCAATGTGGGGCTTGGCACGTGGCTCGATGTACAGCTCAACTGCAGCTAGTGGTATTCTATCTAACACTTCCTATAGCATCTGTAATATCTGTGCCCCAATATCTGGTATAGGTGGTACCTGTAGTGCCAGCAGTCCCTAACCCTTAGCTGAAGAATCATTGTGCACCTCTACAAACTCAGTGCGGCGTGAACACACTCGCCTAACTCATCGAGGAGGCATCCTACAAGAACGAGGTATTTACAAATTAATCAAAATTATGGAATAAATAATGTGCCCAAACAAGCCCAGTGTTTAAACTTGGGCTCTAATACCAAATATCATGCCCACATTTCCCATGCATCCACAACACGCAACACACGTGTCATGTCCACATTTGTCATGTGGTCATGACACGAAATATCAAAAAAAAATTCCACATGTCCCTAGAAACCCCCTCGCACGCGTCAGCGTGCTCGATGGCAATATGCATAAGGCCTAAACATGTCAATCAATCTCGGGGAAGAGCATTTGAATTCGCAATCCCCTACATGATGATAGTTGACTAGGCGGTTATGCAACGCGAGGAGCGTCGCTACTAGGGTTAGGGTCGAATGGACTCGAACCCTAAGTTTCCTAAGTGAGTGACATGACCCCGACAGGAGTCGAGATCTAACCCTAATTCTAGAGCACAAAAAAGGATTAATTTTTGCCATCGTTTAAAACTAATAATCACATGGTAAAAATAAATGTTATCTAGTGTTAAGAAATCTTGGTTAAATTAACTACCCTAAGTCTCAAAAAATTTCTATAGCATAACGTGTTTTTAACATTTGGATTATTTATTTTAAAAAGGTTTCTTTCAAACACAAATATGAGAAAAATTTAATTAAAAGATTAAAATAAGATTCCCCTAAATATCATTATAAAAATTACCCCTTGATGAAACTAAAATCAAATAAATAAAATTATTAAATCATAAATCCCCAAAATAAGGCCCACTAATAAAATAATTCCAACAATTAATTAAATCCAATATACCCCAACTCAACAAAATTATATTTTCTATCTAATATCTCAGAATCAAAACCAATAACAAATCCATAAAATGAGCTCATAATCATCATCACTAATAATCATCGAATGTATCTCACATGTCTAGCATCATAAGAACATCAAAATGGAATCTAATCAAATCACCACATAACTAATCAAAACTAATCCAAATCAGGAGATATAGTCTAAATCTGCATAATGGAAATTAATAGTCTCTAAATGTCTAATAATGTCACCAACTACAATATAAAATGATCAAAATAGGGAAGTGAAATAGATCGGCCTCACACTAATCCTACCCTATTTTGGGGCAGTCCCAATTTTTGGGTGTCGGCTTGTGACTATTATTTGGGTCCTATGCTAACACAGTAAGTTTGAATTATGAAATTCTTGGCAGGAGTGTTTGTAGTTTCATATAAAAGCATGTTTAGGAATTCATTTGTAAACTAGATTTCAATTAGATGGCAATTGTGATGTTTATGCATTCTCAAGGTGATTCAAGGCTTTCATTGTGTTGAAAGAGCATATTGGTGTTGTCTATGTGTTTGTGTTTGCAGATTTGAGCATCCATTTCATCATGGAATGAAGAGCATCTTCCTTCCATGAGATCTTCACTACAAGGTGACATTATAATGTGTTTGTGATCATTATTTCATTTGGTTTTTGCCTCTACCTCCCTAGGCACGCACTCTCTATCTAACAAAGGTGTTCGAAGACTTAAGTGTCCTCTGGGGCTTGACTGAGGCAAGCCTCTAAACACCACAACCCCCTCCCAAAGTTTTCATGGTTGTAGATTACAGGCTGAGGAGCTTGACAAAGTGAAGTTGTAGGAAGACATCTTGAAGTGTCAGAATTGTAGAACAAAAGGAAAATCTACCCCCTAGACTTGGGCGCACAGTCATTAGTCCTCGAAGTTCCACAACAAGAAAATCTCCATAATAGAAAACACAGGTTGCAGGCTGAGTTTCTAGATCTTGGCAAAAAGAAAGACTTTGGACTTGGGTACCTACTCCTGTGTCCCTAACTTTTCCACCTTGAAACCTCAGAAATAGGTACTCTATGATTTGACATTTTACATCCCTCTGCAAGAGCCTTTTCTGTAATTCATCCGTTTACTGTCGCATTTACAAAATTAGGGTTTTAATGGTCAATTAAGTGTAAGAGAAGGAAAATTGATAATTAAACACCCTAATCCAAGTTTTCCTACATCTCATAGTGACCTAGGATATGATAGTGCATTGCCACTCGACCCTAAGGTCCTTTAAAGGGTGAAAGGAGGATTCAAACATTTAAACACTAAACATAAACAATCCAAATTTTACCCTAAACATTTTTGTGAACCTGTGTTTTTGGACTTAATTACAAATTTTTGAGTGTTTGTCTTCAGATTTGGATTGATTTCATTGATTCATATAGTTATTCATCTTATTGCATTAAGAAAAATTAAAAAAAATTAAAATTTTTGAAAAAGTTCAAAAAAATTGCATTGTTAGCCTTACTAATTTGCATCAATTCTTTCTAAATTTCCCTAATTTATGATTTTTGCATTAGATATGATATAAAATACAGAAAATTACAAAAATTTAATAGTTTGCATTGCATTTTCATCATTTAAATTCTAGGGTTTTGTAGAAATTTTGACAATTTTCATATAACCTAGTAATTCCAAAATCTAGGGTTAGTAGGTAGAATCTTCTTTCAGATTTTTCTACTGATTTTAGAGGCTCATTCAAACTTAAATTTGGCTATATTCTTGCATGTTAGTGTAAATTTTCATTTAGATTTAAAATATTTGTATTTTTGCATAGAAAATTTCAACAAAAAACTAGTAATTTTCATGCATTTTCATTAGATTTGCATTGGCATTTTGCATATTAAAGCTTGGAATTCATTTTTAGATCTAAGAACATTTCATTTTCATCATAAATCAGACTTAAAAACATTCATATAGCATTTTGTGTCAAGATCTCAAACCTAGGGCTTGAAAAACATCTATTTTCACTAGATTTAGCCTTATCGACTCTCTAAATTTGCACCATAGGCATGTTGTGAAGAGTATTTTTGCATTAATTGGTTTTTATCAGGGTAATTATTTTCTACCCCTCCTAAAAATCTTCACAACACCTGTTTATCGGGCTCTTGTATTGAAAATTTGGTGAAAAACTACACATTTTTGCTATTTTTTCTCTTGAGCTAGTTTGCACTCCAAGTATGTTGTGACAAATTTTATTGATTGAGGTGATTGATATCATTGTTTTTATTTTCTTCACCTCCTAAAATTCATTACAACACCCCTTTTTCTAGGTCTTAGAGTTGAAAAACTATGAAAAATAGCCTATTTTTGCTATATTTTCATTAGGGTTTGACCTTAAGTGGCACTAAAAGAGTGTTGTGATGGATATCTTGTCATTACGTGGCTGTTATTACTGATATACATTGATTTCCATCATCATTTTCCTCACAACACCCTTTTTCATGCTCCTGTGTATCGAGATTTGGTGAAAAAATTACATATTTTGACATATTTTCACTATATTTTAACTTATCATCATCTTAGATTTGCATCAAGAGTGTGTTGTGAAGGATATTATTGCTGTTTTGGAATGATATCAGATATATAATTTTCTTCCCTTGATCAAAATCCTTACAACACCTTTGCTTTCATATATTTGCATTGAAAAAGTACAAAAAAAAATCAAGCATTTAGGTCATTGTTGCATATAACTTTGCACTTGTCCTTTGCAAGCTTTCAAATTTTGATTTGGCACTAATTTGAAAATATACACATGGCACTTTCATGTCACTTTTCAATGGTATCTTTGCATGCATTACCAATTTTTAACCCTCATGAGTGAACATCCTATGATATTAGAAAGCTTAACTGAGTTCTTCTCCATGAGTAGAAATGAAAAAGACAATGACAATAGTACTTCAATACATTCTCCATGTGATGATGACATGAAATTGTCCTCTAGTCACTCTTTCAAAAATGATCCTTCCCATGAGGGTATGTTGGTGCAAAATGATGAAATCAATGACACTTTCCCTACAATAAAAGAACAAATCCATCATGATGCTGAGGCTCATCCCCTATCATCCTTACAAGGATCGAGAGGTAATGGTTAACAACAAAACATTCCACCTAGAAAAATAAACTTTGATCCTGATGATTCCTCCTTTACAACACAAAAATCCATGAATGAGCAAAGCCCTATCTTACAAAAACTAAGTCACAAAGAAAAACAACATCAACATGAAAAAAGGAGGAAGAGAAGGTGATGAGCTTACCTTGCATCTCAACAAGAAAACATTGAACCAAACAAAGATGATCCTAACAATGAACAACATGATGAGCAAGACATGAATTGGGCTATGGTACCTTATGTCCCACTTTCCTCTTAGATTAGGGAGTGGGAGGATGATGATGATTTACTTGATGATGAAACTTAGCCTAGGATATCCTACAGGTAAGTATCTCTAACCCTTTATCTCTCTCATGATGTGCTTCCCCTATGATGTGTTGTTTAGGCCTCCTGGGATGAGCTCAGATTCTCCCATAAGGTTCGAGATACCAGGAGACCACCTCTTTTGTGACCTTCTTCTATTTGTATCATCATTCTTCTAAATTGCCTCTCTCTCTTGTTTCATCGTTGTGTGTTGTCTCTTACAAACATAGTATTGCGGTTGGTGACTTGAGGGCACCCTCCTACGTGATTGACCCTAAGACACTTGTTTCTCCTCTCTGATTTATTGTTTCCCTTCCTCTAGTGTTTCTATCTAGCAGGTGGATGATGAAAAACATTTATACTGATGTGGACCTAGTGTCCATTTTGAGAGCAATCAAAAAATGGACTTAGTTCCTAATATGACAATGGGGTTGTATATTTTATCTGACACTTGGCTAGTAGAAGCACTCTGTGCTTTCTGTGTAGTGATTTTGATGGTGTTCTATCTCATTTACAAACCTTAACAATATTGTTGCTCTATGCACCTTTGTTTGTCTTTAAATCTAGCCTTGGTGGTACTCGATTCGAAGAGCTTCATGATATAGCCCCACGGTTATCCTTGAACTCTGGATTCATTGTATAACCTTGGATCTTTGTGTGGTTAATCATATGCATTGATGTTGTTGTTTATCATGATTTTGTAGACACTGACATGTTTCTTGCAGGGATGTGTTTATGATTGGCGATTGTGAAGTACATGTCACCTCTGGGGGGGTATGGGCTTTTCGAGAGCTTGTGTTCCCTTGTGTGTTTTCTTCCTACCTTAATGTACTTGATATCGATGCATGATATCAACCACCTTAAGGTGGGGGTATATATAAGGTAAGTTATCTATTGTAGGTGTTAGCAATGTGCTTGTCCTCAGATGCAGTTTAAAGACTAGCTCAATGAGTGCTTCCTGCATCCTGAGTCTATTTGCAATCAATCAATCAATCAATCATGTATGCCCTCTATAGAGGAGGGATATCGCGTATATCCTTTTTTATCCTAAGCCCTCTGCAGAGGCAGGGATGGTGTATTTTTTGAAGTAGATTGCATCATCCTATCATTTTCAAAAGTCCTCTGTAGAGGCGGGGAGTGGTTTTGTGACTAACTCAACCCTTAAGTGTGTCTTCAATGATTGTTGAGGTGAAGCCCAATCATTGGTGTGTGCCTATAATGTGCCTAAGATGGTGTTGAACCTAGAAATAGGGACACTCCATCGCTTGTCTGTCATATTTTCTCTATGTCTTCAAGTGTGTGTGTTTGGTGTGCTTGCTTTGTTTGGCGTGTTTGTTTCCCCATATGTAGTCTAAAGACTAGCTTGATGAGTGCTTCTTGCATTTTGGGAGGTTTTGCATGTCTTGTGTGTGTTTTGCCCCATATGCAGCCTAAAGACTAGCTCGATGAGTGCTTCCTGCATTATGGGAGGTTTGTTTACTTTCCATTACTTGCATCTACATTTCATATATATGAGAAAAAGAAAAGAAAAGAAATCATGCCTGTCTTCTGTGCATTAATGTGTCTTCTGTGCATTTATTGTGTTCTCCATGTTTTACGTGACTATTTTCTTCTCCATGTTTTGTGTGCCTGTAATTGTCTTCAATGTGTCTGGCATGTTTTCTCTGTGCTTGGTGTGTTTTTTATGTTTGTGACCTTACTTTAATGCATGTATTGGCCTCGCGTTTATACATACATTAAAGTGGGGGCTAAATGTAACGTTGGAAAATGTCCCCTTGTGGGCTTTTCCCTCATAAGGTTTAGTTCTCAGGTCTTTAGTGTGTATTTAGGACATTTTAGATCATATTTTAACACCCCAATGAGAAAACCCCTAAGTGTCTTGACAAATGGGACCTAGGGGGACTACTTGAGATAGACCCTACCCAAAATAGGGGGGAGGACTTGGGCACCTGCGCCCTAGTCCTACCTATTTTGGGGCAGTCCCAATTTCTAGGTATCAGATTGTGATTGTTATTTGGGTCCTATGCTGACACGGTAAGTTTGAATTATGAAATTCTTGGTGGGCGTGTTTGTAGTTGCATATAAAAGCATGATTAGGAATTCATTTGTAAACTAGATTTCAATTAGATGGCAATTGTGATGTTTATGCATTCTCAAGGTGATTCAAGGCTTTCATTGTGTTGCAAGAGTAGATTGGTGTTGTCTATGTGTTTGTGTTTGCAGATTTGAGCATCCATTTCATCATAGAATGAAGAGCATCTTCCTCCCATGAGATCTTCATTACAAGGTGACATTATATTGTGTTTGTGAATATTATTTCATTTGGTTTTTGCCTTTGCCTCCCTGGGCACACACTCTCTATCTGACAAAGGTGTTCAAAGACTTAAGTGTCCTCTGGGGCTTGACTGAGGCAAGTCTCTAAACACCACAACCCCCTCCCAAAGTTTTCATGGTTGTAGGTTATAGGTTGAGGAGCTGGACAAAGTGAAGTTGCAGGAAGACATCTTGAAGTGTCAAAATTGCATAACAGAAGGAAAATCTGCCCCCTGGACATGGGCACCCACTCATTAGTCCTCAAAGTTTCGCAACAAGAATATCTCTAGAACATCAAACATAGGTTACAAACTGAGTTTCTAGATCTCAGCAAAAAGTAGGGCCTTAGACTTGGGTGCCCGCTCCTGTGTCCTTGACTTTTCCACCTTAGAACCCTGAAAATAGGTACTCTGTGATTTGACATTTTACATCCCTTTGCAAGAGCCTTTTTTGTAATTCATCTGTTTATTGTCGCATTTGCAAAATTAGTGTTTTAATGGTTAATTAAGCATAAGAGAAGGAAATTTGATAATTAAAAACCCTAATCCAAGTTTCCCTACATCTCACAGTGACCTAGGGTATGATAGTGCATTGCCACTCGACCCTAAGGTCCTTGAATGTAAAGGGTGAAAGGAGGATTCAAACATTTAAACACTAAACATAAACAATCCAAATTTTACCCTAAACAACAAAGTGCTTATATTTTAAATTTAAATCCCAATGGCAAAAAGTAACTCATGGTATGGGAATTAAAATCTAGACGAGACAGACATCTAGATTCTAAATATCATGTTCAAAATGTTTAGTGCAACTGTCCAGTCAAAATGTCCTTTTGACTTTGACTAAAGTCAAGTGGAAATCATAATGGTACCTCCATCAAGTGACATCATTACCATCATAGTCAAACTTCATTGACCAGAGCAATGAATGACCAAATCTTCATATTCAGTTGTAAAGATCAGGACATTTGGGAATGTCCATTGTGAAATGTCCTATTGAGAATATCCATTTGAGAAGTCAACATCTTATGCACTTGGCTTATAATGTTGTGGATAGGATATGGATATGGACATGGAAATATCCAGTGCAAATTGTCCTATCCAATGGAACTCTTTCACTTCAGGGTAAATTTGACAGCTTTCCCTAGATGCTTAGATGGGACTGGATAATTACTCATTAGATCATATCATCTTAAAATGTCCAGTCCGATAGGAATTTTTATGGCTCACTAGGGTAAATTTGATGGTCTCAATAGGATTTAGACTTGGATATTTTGGACATGCTAATGTCTGGTCCAGTCAAACAATGAGTGAGCTATATTTAAGCTTATCTCATTTACCAAATTTTCACATGATTCAAGAGACAAGCCTAACTAGAATTCTGCCCTCTACCAATTCATGACCTTTATAGGGGATATGTTGGCACCTTGACATTTGACTTGATTTGACCCTGAGGTGACATGACATTTTACCATTACCACCCAAATGGACAATAGACAAAACAACAAGACCAAAACATTTGGTCCTCATTTTGCCAAGGCAAAAATGGGGCATGTTGTGAGACTACACAAAAGGTTCCACTACCACTAAAATGGCTCTTTCCATGAGAGAAGGACTGACTATGTAGGTGACTCACTCATGTTGTTCTTAGGTTGATTATGAACAACACAATTATGAGTTATCTACAAGTGACCAAGTGTACAAAGGGCCTCTATAGGTCAGTTATGTTAGAAATCTTGAACAAGATATAAAACCAAGAGCTTTATGAGAGAGATTCTAAGCTACATAAAATGGAGAATGAAAAACAAAAGTAAACAAGTGATTCTAAGAGATATGCAAATGCCAATGTGACATAATTGCATTAAGAGCTCAAAGCTTCATACAAAAGAATGGCAGAGTAACTAGACAATGCATTCAAGATGAAAACTACAAGCTAGGAGATGAGTAAAAATAGACTATGAGAGAGGGGAGAGGTAGAAAATATGACCAATGGAAAGAGTCAACCACAATAGCCTAAAATAGGCAAGTGTAACTCCCATGGAGGATGTCGACACCTTGCACCCACTCACACTAATACTCAATTAACCCTAAGAAAGCTTAATAATATTTATAGGAAAATCCTAGGAATATAGGTAAATTAAAATACCCAACTAGGAAAATAAAAGCCTGCACTAACATCCCGCCTTAAGTGTAGCTTAGGTGGGTGAAAAGATGGGTCCTGGAAATGAAGCCTAATGAGGTACCCATGTACATAACCCCCCCAAAGAGAAGAAGCCCCCCAAGAAAGAGAGAAAATCCCCCCCAAATAGAGAGAGAGAGAACCCCCTGAGTAGAGAGAGTCAGGAGTCCGAATGAGAGGACTAAGAAGCCCCCCAGAAGATGAAGCCTCTTGCACCCCCAACAAAGCTCGTAGATGAAGATACTTGCTTTCTATGAAGGGTTTTTTGAAGATATTGGTAACCTAGTTAGAACTCAAATAGTAACAAAGGTTGATGATGTGGCCATGGATGAGCTCCCAGATGTTGTGCATGTGGGCCTCAATGTGTTTTCTCTATTGATGATGGAATGGATTCCATGAGATCTGAATGGCACTTTGGTTGTCACAAAATATGATTAATGGTCGTCTAATCTAGATACCAAAATCAGTGAGCAGATTCTGAAGCCATATGGCCTCAATGGCGACATTAACAACCCCCTTATACTTGACCTTAGTAGAAGATAGAACAATAGTAGATTGCTTCTTGCTCGACCAACAAACAGGACTTGAACTAAGTGAGAAGTTGTAACCTGAAGTAGACTTGCAATCTTGAGAATCACCTACCCAATCTGAATCTGTGTAGCCCACCAAGTTGAGATCAATGTATGTTGCATAGTGAATCCCAAAACTACGAGTACCCTGAATGTAATGAAGTATCCACTTGGCTTCGTATGAGTCAGATAAATGAGACTTCCAACAAGTTGTTGGTATAAAGTGCCATCAAAAAATGGTGAAGAACACTGAGCCTCAAGTTTGACTTCAAAAAGGAAGGGAGTCAGAGCAGGCTTACAGTCAACCGTATGAAACCTTGAGAGAAAATATAGAGCATAATTGGACTGTGTGAGGGTGATCCCAAAAGCAGACTAGAAAATATCAATCCTAAGAAAATAATGCAACAAGCCCAAGTCAGTCATCAAAAACCTATCATGAAGGGTAGTTTCAACTACCCCAATGGTAGATGAAGAACTCCCTATAATCAACAAGTCATCAACATACATGACCAGCAATAGGAGTGAATCATCTTGCTACAAAATGTAGTCATTGGGACTAGAATGACACCGAGTGAACCCAACTGTCAAAAGGAAGGAGTCCATCTTAGTATACCAGGCCTGAGGGGCCTATTTGAGGCCATAGAGAGACTTCCAAAGGTGGCACACAAGTGAAGAATCCTGAATGAAACCCTATGGCTACTCCATTTAGATCTCCACTTGAAGGTCACCATGAAGAAAATCACTCTTCACATCTATTTGGTGTACTTCCCAATGATTGGTTGTAGTAATGGCAAGAACAAGTCAGATGGAGTTCATTCTAGAAACTAGTTCAAAAGTCTCAAAGTAGTCAATCCTTGAAACTTGGGAGAATCCGTTCATGACCAGGTGAGCCTTATTCTTATCAATCAACCCATCTACTACAAACTTTTTCTGATAGATCCACTTACATTAAACAAGTTTTCTTCCCTTAGGAAGAGTGACAAGATCCCAAGTGTGGTTCCTCATCAAGGAACTATACTTCTCTTGCATAGATGTATCCCACTCAGGAATACCAGAAGCCTCTCAATAGGACTATGGATTAGAGGTAGTAGCAATGAAGACATGTGGAGCATCATGGAATTGTGAACGAGTTTGCCTAGTGTCTGATGGATCCCCAACCCAGTTGCCTACATACTGTAAGGTTCGTCTAGCCCAAAGTGGACCAAAAGTCAAAGAATCTGGAGGAGAATCATAATCCTTTGAATGATGACTAGGAGAGGAAGGTGTATCCTCTAAATCTCTCTCAACATCAAAACTGGAGGTAGAAGACTCCTCATCATCAAGAATCTACTCATGTGAATCTGACTCATCAAAAGATCTGTCATGTAGCCCAAGTGACTCCAATGCCAAAGTAGAAGGAGGTGGAGAAGTGATAGGAGTTGAGCTCAAAGAGCCCTCCTCAAGTTGAACACTCCTCTCGATAAACAACTCATGTGTAGTAGGGTGGAGCAACTGATAACCCTTCACACCATTAGGATAGCCTACAAATATGCAAGGCCTACTCTATGGATCTAAGGCCTTATTTTTATCTACAAGAATGTGGGCCCATGCAGGAGAACCAAAAACTTGAAAGTGCTTAACTAATGGTTTCCAACCACTCCAAGCTTTAAAAGGAGCAACTCCCTTCAAGGATCGGTGAGGAACATGGTTTTGGATATAACAAGCACAGTTAATGGTCTCTACCCAATACTATGGTGCAAGAGATCTAGAGTGAATCATGTAGTTCACCATTTCCTTCAAGGACCTATTCTTCCATTCTGCAACATTGTTCTCCTAAGGATTGAATGGAACTGAATGTTGCAAATCAATCTTCTATGAAGTGCAAAACCACTCAAAATGATGGCTAACATATTCACAACCATTGTCAGTTTGCAAAAATTTGATGGATTTTCTAGATTGTTTCTCTACAAAAGTTTTGAAGTCCTAAAAGTGATCAAATACCTTAGATTTCTATTTGAGAAAGTACACCCAAGTATATCGAGAAAAGTCATCAATGAAAGTTAGAACAAATCTAGCCTTTCTAAAGGATGGATGAGGAAATGGTCCAGCCAAATCACTGTGAACTAACTCTAGTATTTGTGAAGCTCTCCATGCCTTACCTTTGTTAAATTTTTCCTTAGGATGCTCACCAAGAATTCAACCTTGGCAAACACCACCAAAAAATTGAACTGAAGGCAACCCTATAACCATGCTCTATTGGTTGAGTTGCTGTAAGTAGCAGAAATTAAGATGGCCAAACCGTTCATGGCATAATCTACTCACATCATCTAAATGAGTGATAAAAATAGATGAAGGAGGATCAAGAACAAAGTGAGAAAACAAATATAGCCAAGACTGATGATCTACCCTCCCAATTACAACTGTAGAACCACTATGTAACTCACAAATCTCCACTGAATTAGGAGTGAACTCAACCCACTTGCCTGAACATGTGTGAGTGATCTGATGTATTGATAGAAGATTAGTTGATAATGAGGGCACACAAATAACATCATAGATTGTGCCATCCCCTACATTAACAAACCCTCTCCCACACACCTCAACAGGAGTGCTATCACCCATCAAAATAGAAGGCATAGTACACGACTCCAAAGATGCAAGTTCTTCCTTAGATGAAGCCATGTGGTGTGAAGCATCCAAATCAAGAACCCAAGTGGATGGTTGTGAAGTAATTGCTACAAGGGCCTTGCCCTTTCCTTTCCACTTGTTGTTATCTTTTGCCTTGTTAGACTGCTCATTAGAACTATGTTTTATAGATTCAAGAACACTGATATTATTCTTCTCAAGAATTTGTGTCAAGTGATCAATTTGTTTCTTCAAACATTTATGTTCGTCATGATCGTGTCTTTTACAATAATCACATTTGACCTCTTTCTTAGGTTTGTCGCCATTAGAAGATTGGGTCTCATTAGCTGCTTTTGGGGCAACTAGTTTCTAATCCTTCTTCTCCTTGCTATTCTTTTGTTTCTTATCTTATTGTTACTACTTTTTCCTTTGTATTCTTTTGTGCCTTGGTTGGTAGCCAGTGCATGTGACTTAGAGGATTTTAGAGTGCCTGTCTAGATTAGCTTATCCTTCTCCCGTGTGAGAGAAAGAGATAGCAAAGTTATCCAAAGATGGCATCGTGAATTGAGTACCAAGTGCACCCTTAGTAGCATAGAAGGTAGAAACAAATACAAAATATTCTGAAGTTAGCTTAGATAGAATACTAAGAATCAGTTGTTCATCTTTCTTTTCAATTCCACATTATTTTAATAATAGCCTTAGTGATTTAAATTTTGTGAAAAAATCTTGAATTGTGTTGAAGTTGCCTAGACTTAAACAAATTGGTTCATTTTCCAACATATGACCCCTCATTGAATCTTGTGTGCCAAATAATATATTTCTAACTTTGTCTAGATTTCATTTGGTGAATTCAAAGACTCAATGTGAAAGATCAAATCAGGAGAAATAGACAAACACAATGTTCCATAGGCCTCATCACATTTATTAAACCACTTGGGATTATCTTCATCTTTAGTAGGTTAAGTTTCTAGCCCCATTGTTATCCTATGCAATCCATCTTTACTTAAGTAGATTGGCATATGTGATCTTTCCACTCAAAGTAGTTGTAAGGAGTTAATATGGGCACTGTTGTTTGATCCATGATGAATAAATGCATAAATGAAGTGTTGAAAAGAAGAGAAAACACACAAGGTAACCCCCCCAAGAAAAGATGATTTGGTACTTTATATTTAGTGTGTTTATAATTTCTACTAGCAAGAAATACTTAGTGGTCTTGATCTCAATGCTTTACAAAATCCTCAAGAAATAGTTGTATGTTGAATGTAAAATACAACAATAGAACCAAGTGAAACTAACAACACCACTATGATCTATTCAAAAAATCATCCACTTTAAAAAAAAGAAGTACCTCAATCTGAGGTCATATGTGAAAGTTATGAGTCTCCAAAGTTCCAAAAAATGAGAACTATGCAGCGTCACCTATGAAAATCTACAATTTTCAAAAAAAAAAACATGTATTGAAATCATAAACTGTCAGAACCAACATGTAGAGCATGAACAATTAGCCTAAATAAAAAAAATTGCTTAAGAATTAGAGCCAGAATGACCTAGAACAGGGCCTTGAAAGTTTGCCTTCAAAAATGAAATAGCCAATAGAGAGGAGTCTACGAGAAAAAATTCAACCTCTGCCAAATTTAGTGGAATTGCCACTAGAATAGGGGTCTTACTAAGTTTAGAAGTGTCTCCAAACAGTTTATAACTCCGCCAAGTTTGGATATGCTCCAGATGGATTTAGTTGTAGCTAGAAATAAGAAATCTCCAACTAAATTAAGCCATGACCAAATATAGCAAAACACTACCAAATGTGAGAAACTACCAAATTTAGTGGTACACAGACTGAGGAGGTGGCGTAGGGGCCAAAAATGGGACACGGGCCAAGAAAAAGGTGTTTTCCTAAGGCCAAAAGGGTCGAGTGAATTTCAAGCCAAAGGAAAAGAATTTTTTTTTAAAATGACCAAGGCCTGAATTGATTACAATGGTGGGGGAGTCATGGCCTCACCCCACAACCCTAAAGGGGTTGTGGCCTATCAAGGCCCACAGACCTCTTAAAGAGGTTTCGGGCTTGATAATGGGGCTGCCCCCTTAGATAAGGGTCGAGCCTTTTCTCAACTTAGCGCTCAATATATATATATATATATATATCTTAATTTTTTGAAATTTTGCATAATTTACAATAAAAATATATGCATGGATCTACGTGCGGGGGGGCCAAAATGGCCTTTTGACAAACAAAATTGCCTTTCTGACTCTTGACACTGAAATTGGGTGTATAATATATGAAAATTTGTTTGCAAGGCCTCCTAGATGCAATGGAAAGGTATGTTCGGCCTAAAAAATGCTCCAATTGAAAATTGACATCCAAATCTGAGCGATAAACCCCCATCCGTAACTTTATCACACGATCTCCAAATATGGTGAAATGAAAGCCGTTTCTAACTTTCTCGAGCCTCCTAGATGTATTGGAACAACCATAAATTATGCCAATATAACCAAAATGTTGCAACCAACTAGATCTAACAAAAAAATCACATGCATAATAAAGGGGTTAATGGGTCTTGTTAAATCCTTTCTGATTCTCCAGATCGTTAAAAAATGCAAGAGAAGAGCATACGAGATTCAAAAGAACTCACTCTCTCAATCAAGAATCTATGAACCTAAAAACTCTCAAAACAAATGCTCTGATACGATGTTAGAAAGCTTGAACAAGATGTAAAACCAAGAACTTTATGAGAGAGATTCTATGCTACATAAAGTAGAGAATGCAAAAAAAGAAAAGAAAACCAACAATTTCGAGAGATATGAAAATGTCTATGTGACATAATTGCATTAATATATCAAATCTTCATACAAAAGAATGGTAGATTAACTAGACAATGCATTCAAGATGAAAAATACAAGCTAGGAGGTGATTATAAATAGACTATGAGAGAGGGGATATGTGGCAAATACAACCAATGGGAAGAGTCCACCACAATAGTCTAAAATAGGCAAGTGTAACTCACATGGAGGATGCTAACACCTTGTACCCACTAACACTAATAATCACTTAATTAATCCTAAGCAAGATTAATAACATGTGTAGGAAAAACCTAGAAATACAGGAAAATAAATAACCCAACTAGGAAAATAAATAACCTACACGTACAAATTATAGGTCAACTACAAGTGATCAAGTGATCCACACCTTAACCTTCTAGATCTATCTATCTCACTACTACACAACACCAATGCCTCGTGATGGTCAAAGGGCCAACAAACTAGAATTTGTAACTCCATGGAAAACATGATGCAACAAGACACCATCAACATGAAGAAGATTTGTGTATAGACAACCAACATTTGAGTTATCCATGTAACCTATGGATATAGACAACCAACAAAATTATACAACTCATAGATCTCAAACAATACACAAGATGGATCCACCAAGCAATGTAGTCCCAAAATAGGAAAACTTAAATCAAAGAAAAAATAGAGATAACAACAACATCAGATCCAAACCTTGATCCAACACATGCTACAAATCCATAACAAAAACAATTACAGTTTAGGAACCCAATAAAAACCAATGCAAAAACGTTGAGTGACTAATCACGTACCAACACTTTTTCACTAAGAAAGCTACAACCAACCTCCTTAAACCATGCATGAAGCATTCATGCAAATATACAACTCTCCATCTAAAAATACCCTATGGGAATCACAATCTAAAATTAGCCTCTCTACATATCTACAAAACCACAAGTTTTGGTTAACATGCAAAACCTACAAAACCATCCATGTCAAAGACATGCATGTAAATTTGAATCCACTTATCATCCAAAAGACCCATAAGTTTAAAACACTAAAAATTGTTAAACCAAAACAATAGACTTATCATAGATAAGCAAAACCATAGGTTGTGAATAGAAAATCTATAAAACCCACAAACCTAAAACACCATGAGTTTGAAATGTACAAGTATAACCAAGGAGTTATTATAGGAAATCTAGGATGCGAAACAAGCCAAATCTACAACCTCCACCATGTACATTCAAACAAAGGAACTAGGTTGTTCCAAAATCTTACAGATCACCAATAGACCAACTCCACAACCTACATCCAAACAAAGGAACTAGGTTGTTCCAAAAGCTTACATATCACCAATAGACCAACCCACAACCTACATAAAAAAGGATAGTTCCATACTTCCAACTAGGAACTCTAGGTCAAAAAATAGATAACATGCAACCACATGACCAACTTGAAAAACCTCTTCAATCCTACAAGTCCCTACTATTGTATCATAAAAATAAAATTAACTACAAGATGCCACCCATGCAAGGATTATTTAATTAGTTGATTCCTTCCTTCAAATTCCCTCAAGCTTGTTAGGCTAAGAAATTAAAATATATGAATACCCAGAACCAAATCCCCACTGATCCTATTGGAATTGTGACAACAATAAAATTTTGGACCTATTTACGATGCACCTCAATGATAAGGGGTGTGTGAGGGGATGTACATGACCCCTGCAAATGGGGGTTTGAGGGCATAGCCCCTAAGGTGAAAATTTACAATACATTAAAATTAGATTAAAAATCAACATCTCAAAAGAGAAAATCTGGGCGGTTCATTAAAAGCCCAAGATCTAATGGTGGTAGTTATGTTGAAGAGAGTATATCTTTGTAGCCCTAAAAGGACAATGCATCTTTTTGTAACTATAGTTGTAATTTCTATCTAAGCAATAAGAATATTAATAACTAAGTTTCCTAGTGGATGTTTTCCTAGCATATTGGTAGGATTTTACCACGTAAATCCTTATAATGTTGATGTGTATTTAGTTAGTCTATATTTTGTTACTATCTCTATTTTCTTTTCAACTAACTTGTGTTGCAATATTGTATGGCTGGAGAATTTTTTGTTTATCTTTTAAACCTAGGTTTTATCTAGGTTTTTCAACAAATCCATCACATGCAAGGACATGCCACCAATATGCAAGTACATGCAACTCACATGCAAGCTCATGCGACCAACATACAAATCCATGCAAGTATATACAAATAATAGGTAAGTACTCTCATGCCCACATTTCCCATGTGGTCACAACACACAACACACATGTCATGTCCACATTTGTCATGTGGTCATGACACGAAATATCAAAACCTTTTCCATGCTTCTCGAAAAACCCCCTCGTACACACCAGCGTGCTCGGTGGCATACGCACAAAGGTGCAAATAGGTCAATCGAGCGTCAGGGTAATGTGAACACCTTTCGTAACCCTTGTGAGATGAAAGCCTACTAAGGGGGTTATGCAACGTGAGGAGCATTGCCAATAGGGTTAGATTTGACTTTGAAGCTAACCCTAAGTTTCTTAAGTGAAGTGGAGGGATCTCGACATGTGTCAAAATCCAACCCTAGGACTAGAAATAAATATATAATCTAAATACATTTAAATCAATTAAATATCTAGATAATTAATTACGTTAAACGGATAGAAAAAATTAAATTGCTAAGTTAACCATGTTATTCTAACTAAAATTCAGCAGCATAACGCCTCATTGATAAGCATGGGAAAATACTTTAAAATTAACTCCTACTACATTTTTCAAATTTGAATTAATTAATAATAGTAATAATTACACCTTCTAAATTACCCATTATCACATTTTCAATTTTTGTCCTAACCCAATAGATTAAATAAATTAATTAAGAACACTACACCATATAAGACTTTAAATTTAATATTAAAATCTAACACCTAATTTAATTAATTCCAAAGAACAATAATCTAATCTTCCCATTAAATTTTTCCCTAAAACAATAAAAAGTCCTCTAGTAAGAAAATAAAAGCAAAATCAAACAACCTACATTAATAAATTTAAATAAGTAAATAAAGGCATTAACCACCACTCATTCTAAAATTAGGGATGATAGGGAATAAAATTACGTGCACAAGGGATAAATAAAAAGCTAATTATTTATCTACCCCAACTCACTTCTCAACCCTAAGTCCATTTTTTTTATTTTATTATCATTTCTCATCCTCACAGCAAACCCTAACCCTATTCATTTTCTTTTCCCTGTCTTTCTTTTCTCATCTTCTATTTTGTTTTCCCTTCCCCTATTTTTTGCTTGCAGGTTCATCATGCTACAGCCATGGAGGCCATTAATAGAGGTATATATAGTATGTTGGTTTTCCATTGTTTTGTTAT